>JAKSZP010006605.1:0-291687 GCA_022478985.1 Massospora cicadina | reverse complement strand
AAAAAAAACATAAAAAAACTCTAACAAAGCTTTTTTATTACTTTTATTTAAGTAGTAATTTTCTCAATATAACAAAATATTTGTGGCATCCATCAGTGGATCTCACAGGTGTCTATAAAATTTCATTTTCAATTTATTAATATATTAAATATTACAACCATCTAGTACTAAAAATATATTAAATATTACAGATAAACAAAACCACTCAGCCAAATCTAATCGCTCAATCAAATCAACTAAAATTTACCAACCACTCAGGTAAACCTAACTGAACTTATCAAAACAACCAATAACTAATTACCCCAAAAAACTAAACTATGTCCTATCAATTTGACCAAAAGCCATTAACCACTCAGCCAAACAAATAAAACTTATTGAATTAATCAAATAACACCAAACTGCTACCCAAAACATATCATTATACTTAAAATCATTGAGTATGTGACATTAGAGGCTAAATCGGGTTTTTTAGTATATCTTGCTCCTTTTTTATCCTGCTTTTTTTTTTGTGTCAGCAAGAATGAACCCTGGTCCCCTTGCCTTGAATAAATGAGTATGTGACATATCTTCCAAACTATGATTAAACTTCTACTTAACTTACCCAAAGTATTTTATTAATTAAGTGAACCAAATTAGGCAGGTTTTTAAAAAATATAAACCTAACATCCAGATACCCGTGCTTCACTACAGTATTTAAAGTTTATCAGATGATAAGCTCACATTGTAGCCTATAGGCTGTGCCAGCACTACTTTCAAGCCACTCAGACAAACAGCTCCACTGTTGCTCTCGTGGCTGGTGAGTTGATTATCCTAAAACTTAATCTACTTAAACTCTAATACTAATTTTGTTAAGTTTCAGGTGAGCAATTTAAATGAATTATTAGATAATTTTTACCAATTCTCACCCACTCACCCAGATATATTGACCCTATCAGACTCAAAGGTTTCAGATGTCAGTCAGTCAGTGAGTGAGTGAGTGAATGTGTTTATTAAGTAGACCATTAAATAGTATTGAACTAAGCAATTAGCTGGCAATAACACCTGACTAACTGAAACCCCATAATTCAGATACTATTGGAAGGATTCATCTGGTTAAAATTCTGACACCCTTAGTTGACACCTCTTCGATTAAAAGGCAGCTTTTGCCATTGAATCACCCATCCTTGTCTTGGCAGCGATGGTCTTCCCCATCCTGGTTAGGATTCTGTCATTGGACATCCTCAAGACTTAAAAATGGAAAAATCAGAAAACATGTCCCTAACATTTTCCTCTAGATCCAGGCAAACCAACCATATTTGGCTAGCAAACTGCTTAGGTAATATGACTTATTACCCATAAAGGAAGGTCACTCACCAACTAATTGATTTGCTAGTTGCAGGTGGCATCACTTGCCTCATAACTTGTTTTTCATTCCCAATCAGTCAGTGATGAAACCTGACTGATCCTAATTGGTACACCTGATAGTTAATCACTATCAGATTCCCTATTTTGTCAGCAACTCCACCCAATGAGATCTTAAGTCTTTGCCTGGATCAATCCCCAATGGATATGACCAGGAAAATATCCTGAAATCCCCCAAACGTAGTTACTCCAAAACTTGATCAACTGATTTCCAATTTACTTCGCCTTAGGGAATTTTTTCTAGTGATACCAGGTAATCTAGCAGGCTGAGAACATGGTAAAAAATCCCAATAGTGGTCCAAAGGGAACATTGCAATTATTTCTTCCTTAGTTTTAATACTTTAATTATTTGGTAGGGACTTGGTTCACTTTATGACCATCAACAATGTTGTTTTAGCATCTAAGCATCTGTTCCATCTTAGCAATAATCTCAAATGTTCTCATCCATTTGACACCTGTTACTGACTTGTCTCTGATTTTGACAGGTCATGATCTTTATTCATCTGCTGGAAGCTGGCCCTTGATCTCTCCGGCATCATAATATGTGACTCTACTGCCCATTGCCAGTTTATTTAAACATATTGATCATTTTTCACTGTGAATTGATCCTTGTCATTATTCACTGATCCTAACACTTGAATTAATCTCACCAACAGACTTGGAAATGATCTCTTAACTGTGCATGTTGATATGACAACGTTAGTATTATTAACTTTGACTTGAGTTTCTTAGTTTCATTCTTGGCGTTTTGCATCTTTTCTATTAATTAACTAGCATTTGACCATATGACTTTCTTTATAGTTTCTGGATCAATTGCCTTCATTTTGGCTTATTCTCATGATAGCATACAAATTATATGTTGAATATGGATACAGCAGATTCTCTCCTGGGTTCTCTATGAATAAATCTGAAGTATCTACTCCATATGGGCAGAATCTGGCGGAACAGGTTTAAATGCAGTGCCAGATTGCTCCACATCTAGACTGCTAAAACAATTCCTGAATCTAGAACAGTTTTCTCCTATTTAGTCAATACAAGTTTGATTTTCTTCTTGGCTTCTTTTACTCAACATTGGTAGCAAAATATCCAGTCATATCACATTTCCAACAATGGTTTTTTGATTTCCCTAATTTATCACATTAGGTTTCTTCCCCATTTAAGCTGCTTTATTGATTGGCAAGTTTTCCATATTCCCATTTTCAAATTCTGCCATAATAGAATCCTCATCTTTTGGAATTTCTTCATAAAGTTAAATAGGCGCATTAAATGTTAAACCTAACATTATCTTAAATCCCACCATTTGCAATGTGTAAGTATTATTTTTCAGCGCCAAAACATGGCCTGGCGCAGATCTCTGTAGGGCTGAAGTGCCATCTTTATTGCAATATGCAGATCAAAATAAATCTTTTTTCTTCTGCAAGGATTTATGCTTCCTGGTAAATTCAAATTGAAAAGAAGCTAATTTCATCCTTCTTAAATGAATCATATAAACTCCATTTTACAGTTAATCATCCATGAATGACTACCAAACTCAGTCATAATTGTTTCTTTGGAGTCGCCGTTTGTCCAATTATCCCTGTTAAGTTAGGGCAACACCAGATTTTGACAGTTTATATCTAAGCTGTTCATCACAGTTACTGCTTTTTGTCAGTTGCCTTATCTGAACATCATCATTTTTAAATAGGCAGAAAAACGCCAGTGTTATCCTGGTAAAATCTAGTTAAATTTTGCATATTCAGAAATCAATCGTTGTGGCAGCAGATGCATGCTTGGGAATCTGACTACCATATAGATGTGTTTTTGGGGGTCATTTTCAAAATGTAGTAAAAGCCCCAGGCATATTTTTGGAGTTTTTTCTTCCCAGTTTGGTTTTTTTGTGTCTTGTTGGCTTCATTCACCTTCGTTTGGGTAAAATCACATTTGTGAATTTTGAAATATTGTAAGCGCTTTAAGATCTGTGCTATGGCCTCCTGAATCTGGTGGAAGCGTTCTCTATTTGCTCCTCTCTTTGTTCTCTGAAACAGTAATTATTTGATTAATTCAATCCCCTTCTTTTTCAGGAGGCGACCTTTCCATGAGAAATGTTTTACTTTTTAAATTGTTCTATTTCCTCCTCAGCTTTTTTCTCTTGCTCATCTATATTAACTAGATCAGCTTGTAAGGCCAGGTTCAGCGCACCTTGTTAACAGTTTCCAATTTTACCCACAGCTTCTGAAGTTTGCTCTTTTACAACATTCCAATGATACTTTACACTGAAGTCTTTGACCTGAAAACTCAACTTCCTTATAGTGAGCACAAAATGTAAATTGTTTACATTAAATGCACATTTTCAAATGTGTGTGTTGTAGCAATAACTGGTATAGTATTTAAATGGGCTTACTATATTATGAAGACTATAGTCCTAGTTGAGATCTTCACAACCAAATCGAGTATTATAACCAACGTTAGACTGGTGTTAACACTCTTCCTTCTAATCTTTGAAGGTACATGAATTCTTCTAGACAAAAAGGAAATATTATATATTCAACACCTTTTCTAGAGTTGGCAACTTCAGGATTAAGGGAACTTTGGGTCTTCCTTTTAATAGAACTTAACATACTATCAGTAGGTTCCAAGGGAACTTCTTTGCTTCTCTCTTGACTCAGGAGCCCGCAGAGAACTTGACAAGTATAATCTAGACATAGGATAACTATCCTACAACTCTAATCATAGAGTAAAAGACGTAACTATTTAACATTCTCAATATCTATGAGACTTATATAGTTTTTATTTTTTACTTATAAAACATAAAGGGATATACTAAATTAGTATAAAAATTATGGTGACTCATTGAAAGAAATAGAGGAAAGCTAATATATGACAACAGTTAGTCAGTAATATGCTCTACAATTGATTACCCCTCAATTAGTAAATTCCTACAATAACAGGATGGTCTGATGCTAGAAATAAAGAAGTAAAATATATAACAACAGTTAGTTGCCAGTTTTTTATAATTGATATTAACCTCAATCAGGTTGGGACATAGTGCCAAAAAAGATATTAACTTCAATCAGGTAACTTTTCCACACCCAAGTGATTTCCTCCTCACTCAAAGTACTTAAGACAAAGCCAATGTCAGTCATGGCTATCTGCCATACAAAATTTGGCCAACTTTGCCAATTGATACCTAAGCGCCTGCATTTACCCAGGTTGGGTGAGAACTTGATCTTTTATATAGGTTTTTATTCTTCTTTATTTAATAAGGTCCAAAGGGAATATATTAGGGAATTCAGGAGATCAACTTTTCTTTTGGCACCCCAATATGTACATCAGCTGTTAATAATGGTTTAGCATTCTAATCTCATCCAAGTTGATGAATTTCCTCATCCTTCTAGTCAGATTTCGCCGCTGGCTAGAACATGACCCCTTTCAATTTGAATTGAAGAACGTGTCCCAATTCCTTTGCGCACTCAAGGGGAATTTCTAATTGTGCTATCACTCTGATTAGTAAAGGGACCTCTTACCTATTAACAGCAGGTCACTTTACCTAAAAGATTAACCCACAAGCTGTACTAAAATCATTTTCAACGCCTAGCAACTAACAATAAAACCTTAATTGATTAGTGACAATCTCCAATTGACTCATACAACTTAATTAAATTACCAATTGTTAATTTGCTAATTGAACTATTTATAAATTTTGTTTGGGATCCTCCCCAACATGACATCATTAATCTGATGGAATTGGAACTTAACAGATCAGTTAATACTCATCAGGAATAACAACGATGGTTATCATATCATATGATAATCCATATCTGTCTAGTTATTACCCCATAGGATAAAGCATATTTTATTATGATTTATTTTCTGGTTTATGTGGGTGTTTGATTTTGATGGTTGACTCAAAAATAAACCCTTTGAGAAAACCATCAATGCTGATAGATTACTCCCATTGTTGGATCCTTTGATCATCCCAATTCATCTGCATAATCTGATAAATCAGATTCACCTCATAACTTCTCTAATTGCGTCTGGGGTGCCCAATTATCATAGCTAATAATAGCTATGATATTATTATATTATGGCTGATTATGAATACACTTGGGTGAAAAGTGGTCCCACAGCATTAACTAAATTGCACCTCCTAAATTAGTGTATTAATCTTAATGCACTAAGGCGGAAGTTGGGTTCAATTAATGAAATTGAAATTAAGCACTTAAACATAGATGTCCCAATTATGGGCATACTTAGTGCTATGGAGAGGCCTGCTGATGTCCCAAATTGGGAAGCATCATCTTTTATGATCATATATTTTTTATTCCCCATTTATTTTTAGACGTCGAGTTAGGATGTAGCTCCAATTGGGGAGATTTTGATGTTGAGTTTAAAACCCAAAGTCATCCCAATTATGAGAGTAAATTTCCTTCAATTGGGCTGAAATGATTGTTATTTTTAGTCAATTCATAGGCTGAATTGACTAGGGAATTTTTCATAACAATTGCCATGAACAGCAGAGGATCGGCATAATATGAATGAACTCATCTAATAGATGAGTTCAGCCAGGAGATGCCTGAGTGGTATATAATACTGGCACCTGGCTGACTAATAAAACATCAATTAATCATCATTTACTAGCTTATTGATCATTAATAACTACTGTCGCTTAGTTTATTAATTATTATCCATCTGTCATCTGTCAGAGATTTATATCTGTTGCTGTTACAACTATATTAGATAGTTGTATGTATTTATACTTTCCAAAGAGAAGTACATAGTTGCCTGCCGGAGAAGTAGTCTCAATTATAGAGGAATAATTTCCTGATTTTTGTACAAAGACAGAAGGTCTTGTATTTGTTGATGCCAGTAGACTTAAGAATGGTGAGCATACCGGAGTTATTTGGCTATTATTGAGGATTATTGGAGAATCTACTTCCCAATTACAAGCAGGAGTTTCATTTGAAAAGCGAGTTTATATCCTCTATTTCATTGTTAAGTTATTTTGGCTTGCACCATCAGCTGAAAGATTAACAGTGGGTATACTTAAATCCTACCAATTACATAACTCATTGTTCCTAAGGTTAGATTCCCATGACTTCAAATAAGCTCAAGTTAGTTTTTTCTAAGTGCTAAAACAATGCCAATTGCTTCATTTCCATAACTTAAAGAGTTTAGTTGGTTAGATATAAGAACTAAATGCCTTCACCATGAAGATATTACTTGTGTACTTAGTAATTGTCCTTAAACAAAAGGGAAACGGATAGTTTAACAAGAAGATATTATGGTTGTTGAAGCCAATATTCGCGCATATTTGATAAGTAAATGCCTTTATATAAAGCTGTGGTGGTAATTAAACTGCACCACCTCTAAAGCCATTACTATTATTTTTTAACGTGTAAGGGATGGGATGAATAGGCTGTATGTAAATGCGTTCTATCCAATCCAGATGTTTAATACCTATACGTTGTTATCAATTTCTGGCATAAACTATAGTTCATCAAAAGGCTTGCGGACAACTGCTTACTGGAGCGCATTTATAAAATTTTTATTGCTTGGACATTCTCAATTTCTACCTCAACATTAAAATACTTTCCAGAAAAGGGCTTCTGTCAACAAATATCTGCTTACTAGTATCTTAGTTTCTGAGCATTTTCAGTTTCCGCATACCAATTTAGAAGTTATCTCACTTAATGTAACTTTATTTGAAAATGTATGTGGAAAAGTTCTTATTTTTTGACGTCGCCTATTTGAATTGAATGAGTGGTATTTCCAGATAGGCTGAACTTAACCCTTCACTAGCATGTTCATGTACTCAGAGCTATATGAAGACAAAATAATGGTAGGAGCCCATACCATTTGTTATTTCACATCTTCTAGGACCTTACCATCGTGGCCATCTTCACATACAGATTGAAAGTTCATCTAACTCCTAGTCCCAGAAGCCTTTTTAGGAGTGGGTTTTGGTCTTTAGAAAATATACAACAGAGAGGAATGTCAAAAGTTTTTTTGGTTTCTTACGCTATTGGCATTTGGATTTTTTCAATAATATTGTTTAACTGGCTTTAGTTTCAATATTATAGGCTTCTCACTTTTATTTCTTGGTGGCGTAGACATCTTTTCCATGCTTATGAAGCAGTTGCAAAATTTTGCTTTCACCGCTATAGGCTACTTGGACATTAAGTTTTACTTTTCTTTATTGCTTTCAGAAAAAACAAGGTCTTATGTGAAAGAGGTATATACCTTTTAAGAGCTAGTTATATGTCAAGCGATCTGAAAAGCACCACAAAAAAGACAAGTCCATTTTACTTACTATATGTATCTTATGTGCTTTAAGTTTAGGACATTAATGCTAAACTTTTTTCTACAACTTTATAAGAAGATAAAATAATAATTTTGGACACCATGGTCACTGCGCTGTATAAATTAGGATCTCCTTGACTAAAACCATGCCAAATTAAGATACAGATGGCACTGAGGATTCCCTGAACTTTACAACTCATATGCCTTGAATGCGACAAGCCTTTTGGCAATAATTAGCACCATCCATGCTAGTGAACAAGTTTATTATGTATAAATAAGGTTGTTTTTCATATATAGCAAATTTTGTTTTGAGTAAGGAATTAAACCAAGATCCTCTTTGATGAATGTTGCACCTAGTGTGTGGAGTAGCCGCTTCATGAGCCTTCAAATTGGTGTCTCAAATTGGCTTTTTACATGTTTGACTTATTTCTGAACGTGCTGCAATATGAATTTGAATTTTAACACCTATGAATTTTTAACTATGATTATACAAATATAATTCGTGTTATTCCATTACTCCATATAATTTTAGGGTTCAAATTATCATTACATCTTCATTTTTCACTTTTTATCTCAATCCTCTTTCTCTATTAGGGTAGATTTATTTTCTCTTTATATTAGTGGTCACCTTAGCACCAGTTTGGCAGACACTTAAGCTATATAGAAGTGACATAAACCTAATTAAGGTACATCATAAAATACTCTACTTATCTTTCCAAGGTTAACACCCTGCCTCAGTACTTTAAATTCCTCCAGCATTATGCGTTCAAGAGCTTTCATATTGATAAACTCTATGGTCTCCATGCCACTAATCCACTCCAGATTGCTTTTTGTGAAATAATAATGGTGGTAATAATAATGAAGCTACACTTTTATCCTTAGTGTTATTGCAAGTATCAGCTTTTTAGTCTCATACTCTCTTTATTAGGTTTGTTTAGGAAAAGATACTACATGAGTTAAATATTAAACAGATTAGGTGAAAAGGAGAGACCTTCAGCCTAAAGATTTGGACAAAAACAACATATGTACACAATAGCCGTTTTACCAATTATTCTACCTACAACTCAGCTTTCTAAGTATTGACTCTGGGTAGTCCCATGTTAATATTGATTTCTTTTTTAATGTAGTAGATCTATTAAATGCTTCCATTTATAAACCAATCTCCAAAAGGTGCCTTCAAATGAATACCTTATTTCAAGTGATTTTCAAAACTAAATACTAAGAAAATATCCTTCTAAATTCTGTAAAAATGGAATATTCTCAAAGGACATACTATATATTTCTGATTTTACTATTATGATGTCTAAGTCACAGTATTATATCTATATAAGCATTTTAGGAGGTATAACAAATTTTAGTAAAACTTATATATCTAATATTCTAACATATCTCCAGATAAGTTGCTTCCTTATCTCAACTACTACCAAACCCATCTGGTAAATCTCCCAAATTTGTGGACTTTATAAGCGGTGGGTTCATTTTTAACCAGTAAATTACAATATTACCTTTGAAATTAGATCTCCACATAAAGGTTAAGATTACTGTTATGCTAAGAAGTCGTTTTAATAACTTAATTTCATATTTGTTGGGGTTATCTTGGTGCACCTGATTTAAATCTGTAATATTTTTAGCCAGTCTTCATAAAATTTGATAATTTTTAATATTTGTAGATTTTTTGTCACATCTATAATATCGCCAGGTTAGCAAATACCAATCTCTAATTTTTTACCATAAATAGTACTTTCAATACTCTCAGATGTTTAGTAGACCAAAGTATTGCTTGTCAGGGGCTACGCTTAATAAAGAAGGCGGGTTTAATTTAGTCTGGTAATAATAAGTCATAAACTGAAGTGCATAATATATTTCTTGATGTATATATCAAGATACATGTATTTTTAAATAAACTTGGGTGTATCTAACTTTTACAATTGTTTCTTAAAGCCTACATGCTCTTATGACAAGTTGGTATAGATTACACAGGGGAACAAAAAATTGTCAGTTACATGAGCTTTAAAAAATGGTTTAAATGTAATCATGCATTGGTGATTCCAAATATGAAGTCAGGTTTCCTGTGTTTGCTCTAGTTTTCATGCAATACAGCCAAGGCAACATCATCTTCCCACCGCTTCATATTAAGCTTGGCTTTATGAAGAAATTTTTAAAGGCTCTAATACCAAAATGAATGTTTTTAACACATTGTTTCTACTATTCCTGGTCTGTCATTTAACAAAATAAAAGCATATGTGTTTGATTATCCTTGCATTCATTCCCCTATATGTGACACGTAATCTATCTGGAAGATGGATCAAAAGGAGAAAGCAGCATGGATGCCTTTGGTAGCAGTTAACAACTTTCTTGACAACAAGAAGGCAGAAAACTGTGTACTTATGGTTTAAAGGATGCTACAGAAATTTTGCAATCTTAGATGCGGCATGAGTATTTAGCACCTTTAAATAGCCACCTTGATCAATTTCCTGAAAACCTTAGGGATGTTAGCAATGAGCAGGAGGAATGCTTCTACCAAGACCTGAAGACAATGGAAGGGCGTTATCAAGGGTGATGGGACACTCATATGATGGCAGACTACTGCTGGAGCATCAAACAAGACCGTCTTGAACAAGTCCACAAATGCAAGTGCTACATGTTCAGAACTTGACTCAATGAGTTTTGTAAGCCCTCTATGTTACATTGTAGCATTAATTAATTGACATCTTCCATTTGTATGTACATATCAATGCTATAGTTAAGAAAAATATATGACCGTAGTTTTTAGTGTTTTTGTCATACATTATGCTCAAAATTTAATTAATTTATTCCTTCACATTTTGATACTGTATGCATAATTGAACGCCATTGCATGTTTTCTATGTTTAAATGAATTATATTATCACCACAAAGGTTACTAAGATAGTATCCCTCATTTTTAAATTGAGATAAATGATGAAATATTAAGAATTTTACATTATTGTGAAAGATTGTTAAGAACAAATTTCAAAAAAACTTTCGCTTGAGAAGAAAAACTAACTCATATATATAATCAGCGCACCCAAATTAGTTAAGAACATGTATTTTAATCAATGCAACAAAAATTATGTTTCCTTGTATAATCAATCAACTTGGACGTTGCAAGGTTCTGAATGTAGTTATGCAATAAAAGACTAATCAAAATTGATAGGGTTACAATGCATGTTGTAATGCAATCTTGGCTTTAAAGTTGATCATGACCTTTGCACCTAAGAAAACTTATGCTTCACAATAAAATTGATCCACAAATTTTTCAATCGTTTCATCTTTTTTAAAGCTGATATTCATTAATTCAGAATTCTTAACATTCTTTACTGACCTCCAAATCCACAAAGTACAGCCTCTTTGACTTTGCATAAGTAGGGTTTTTGTCAAAATGCAGCAATTTAGTTTGATACTCCATCCATATCAGAATTTGATAATAGTAGCCGCTTTTTTGCAATCACTGGCCCCATACATGGCCATTTCAAATCTTTTAACAAAAGTAGCCATGCTTCCCTTTCTTATCAAAAGCAGGCAGGTTTGAAGGTTTGTAATCATTATTCTTCCGCTCATGGTTATCATTATTTCTTCTTTGCTAACTTTAATTGGGTGTCTCAGTGCTCTGAGTTGCTGCACCACAGTTAGATGAACTTAAGTTGGCCAAAGCAAGCATTCTACGTAGCATTTGCCAATGTGGCTAAAATCAACATTAATATTATACTATGATATCTCATCCTCATGATATTCAGAGGCATTACTATCAGTAGAATTTCTTTAGACGTGCTGGCTTTGACCATCGTCCCAATCCTTCAATATTACTATTTCCTCATTCAGATTGGCCAATTACAATTGAAGAACAGAAATTGCTTGATCCTTCTCTCTGATAGCTTCCTTAAATTATTCACTTCTTCATGTAGAGTATTACTTGTCTCATTGTAAAGTAACATCTTCATTAAGATTATCAATTTGATGACTCATAATGTCCGCTGAGCCTTGAAATATCTCAAATTCAGTCTTGGAATTCGATATAGGTTGGGGTTGCTCCCCTGATCGCCATGGTCACCATCTGCCATCCCAGACACAAGTGCCACTATGAAGTTTTGGACTACTTCAGATGATCTGGTTCTTTGTCTTGGATTAAAGTCAGAGTTACTAAAGCCTACTGTATGAGGACAATAGACCTGATGGAAATAGTTATTAAGATATAGAGCTAAAGATAAGACTAGAGACTGTATTTTCCTGTTGATTTACTTGTACAGCGGCTTTCTGCCCTGCTCTTCCTGATCACAAGTAAGTTTCTAACTTAAAAGCGGAAAATTATTAACTATAAAAAGCTTATATATTTCAAACTGTCAAAATATTGCTCTTCTAAAGGATTGATTATTATTTGACTAAAATTAGAGAGAAAATATAGGGTTTGATGTTCATCACACCTTTACCCATGACACCTCTCCTCACACCGCCACTTAACCAGTGGTTCATATTGAGGGTATTTAGAGGTTCTATAAACTAATAGGCGTCCCGCTGCAACCCAACTTGGCCTCGTGGACAGTGTCTTACTGACACAATTACTCTGACACAGAGTTTCCTTTGATGCATTTGAAAATAGCTAACCCATAGCTCCTCGTGAGAAATGTTAGCATATACCAAATCAGTTAATACCACTATTTAAAAATCAACTGATTGTAGCTTGATTGACAAAAAATTAATTTCAACTAGACCAACAAAGCTCCTGATCCCAGGTCATCAAGTCAAATATAATTAAGTGGGTCTGCTATGCTGCAAATCCTTAGTTTCGTTTGTACTTAAAATATTCTTGATCCTTGATCATTGATATGTTTGACATAAAATATAATAAATTAGATTTAAACCAATATTATTAATTCTTTTACCAAATCTACCCATCTATTCAGGTCCAGTCAACCATTCAACAGTTGTTCAAACCAAATCAAAAAACTTCCCCTCACTTAAAAAAATATTAGGGAACAAAATAAGTTGGGGTCAAATCATTTATTGGGAAGTAGTGGCCATCTGGTCAATTCAAGGAGGATAACTCATAAGAGCCTGGAATTCATTTGCTATACAATATAAGCTTTAATTGTTTTGTAAGATATAGATAATTACAGCTGTTTTCTATAAGCTTTTGTATTGGCATTTCCGATTGTTTCCGTGTTTCTGTGAGATTTATGATTGTCACTATAAAGCATTAGATCTCATATTGCTAAGTGGAGTAGTGATAAAAGCTTTTTTTACTTATTTGTTGCCTTTATTTACCACATGATTAGATGGAATGGATTTGGAGGTTTTTTAAGAATTGTTATGTCTAATATTATTTTGCAAGCTAACCATAAACTGTTGGTCTAACAATCATTATTTCTTACTATTGTAGCTATTAGTAGCACATAATCGAATGCAATGAATTGATGGCGCTTCAACTGAATAAAATGTGCAAAGAAGTTTGTTAACAACACCCTAATAACTCCATGGTTAGGATAGTTAATACCTGGTGTCATATGAGGTTTTATTTTAGGTTAGCTTATTGATGTGCGAATTTTACCAAATAAACCCATCAGGAAAAAATAAGTCTATATTTAGTTCTCACTTGGCTCAGTGGTCAGGTGCAATAGTCAGGATCTGTCCAGCTCATAGTGGTATTCCAGCGGAATTAAAAATATGGTTTCATAGCTTTATGGTGTGACGGCACCCCTTTCAGTACTATGGTGGTAATATGCATCCTTATATACCTTTTAGTAATAAGGGAGGAAAATTAATGTTCTGGGTTTACTTCTTCTTAAAATAAAGGTAAAGGTTTTGTCCCAAAATATCAAAAAAACATTGGCTTGAGACCCAAACGCCTCTATAAAATAAGTATCAAAATTATCTCATAATTTTCATGGAGTGAAACAAATGCGGGGTAATACAATACTATGTTGCCAAACCACACTGGCAATGAGCAATAAGCTCCATGTGATTTAGTGGCAGTGGGCCTCACAGCTCCATATTCCTTCCAATGGTCAACATCTGAGGAAACTTCAATTTTCTTCATTCGTGTGAAATTCTAAGGATTGCTCTCTTGATTATTTAATTCTTGCACTCTTAATCTGGCTGAAATTCAGCCAAATGATCCTCAATTTTGCCAGTGGCTTACGGTTTTTGGACTATTTGGAAACTCACTAGGCATACTCAAATGGATCCAACTTATCTGGCCGATTTTGGGTTAGATTTTCCCTCCATAATTTGGAACTTCACCATGGCAGGCAAAGTTACAAGATGTGGATCCTGAGATCCCAGCTTGCTGAAACTCTTTAAAGATGACTTGGGAGACAAATCAGAAAAAATATTTTATAAAATAAATCTTTATTAGACTAGCTTATTTGATAATTATGCATTAGGCCAGGCGCTGGTATTTATACCTCTAGGGCATCTCCTGGCCTCATTCAAGCATGAAATCTCACAGATTACTTTCCACCTCAGTTTGGCCCTTGAACTGATATGACTGAGACCTATTTCTAGGTTTATTAATGCAAAATACTCTCATAATTATGAGGATTTCAGGGATGAAAATTGAAATAATGAGCATGCAAAATGGTCCTAGGATCATCTTGAAATGTGTAGGAATCCAGCTTTTGTGCTCGCTTGTGCTACGCAGCTGTATCCCACAAACAGCTTTAATATAATAAAAAGTAAGTGCTACTATTAAATTTGGGTTTTTATGGATTTTATTAGAAGCGTGAAGGTAAAATGAGAAGCGATCCTTTACCAATATTTGATGATCAGTATTTAAACTGATTTTGAGGGTCAGAGGGAATTTGGGGATAGGTTTAGAATAGCTTCAATGCTTCCAATTTAGGTAATATGAGTTTTGATCCAATCAGATCTTGGGAACAGTGAGCTAATTTTTGGTAAAACGAGGGTTGGGGCTTTGGGGCAGAATATACGCATGAGGTAAGGCTTTAAAGTACCACAACCAATCGCCATTAGATAAATTACTTTCACCTTGGAGGACCTCCACCACGCCTATAAAAGGGGGTGGCCCCTGTGTAGGTGTTTTGAAAGACCTGGTGGTGAATGAGGTATTACTTTATGATGGTTGCCCCAAGGTCCATTGTGAGGTCAGGGAAATATGACCATTCAATTTTGTGTTTGGTTCCCATGCAGGTGTCAAAATGGTGTTATTCAAATTGATGGTTTTTTACTGAGAATTGGCAGGGTCTTTTGGCCTATATCCCCAATATTTTTGGTCTCATTTATTATTAAAATCGTATTTAGGGTCATTGGAAACTTTTAAATGGCCAACAGTTCCTTATTTCAACTGAATTTGACCCAAGATATTCTTCCTCTGCAGCTGAGAGGACAATTGTCTGACAAAATGAGTTTTGTCATACTGCTGATGAAATATGAATTCTGGGAAATTTTGTGGTCAATTTAAGAAAATGACGTACCTTTAATCAGGCCGTTGGCAGGCCTCTCTTAATAGCACTAAGTACTCTCATTTGGGTGGTCCATGTGCAAGTGCTATCATGCCAGTTATGTGCATTGACATATGAAAACTGTTTTAGGACCAGCTCAGTATATGTTTTTGTCAAACAGCTGCCAAAAATACCTCCCTAATTAGGATTTTAACCGGCCCTCTCAATAGCACTAGATACTCTCATTTGGGCAGTCCATGTGCAAGTGCTATCATGCTGATTATGAGGATTAACATAAGAAATTTTCCCTAATGTGTGAAAAGGATTACATTTTTTTCATCTATTTGTTCATGTGATTTGTAGACGTTATCTTCAGGTCAATCCCAAACAATTTCTCAAGCTTATTTCTTAATACAGGTCCTGATTAGTTGGAACTAGTTGCTGTGATTTGATGCAGCAATAATCGGCCCAAATGTGCAAGTGTATTTGGCCTGAGCTACCAATAAAATAATTAATTTCAATTGCCATTGAGTTGATCAGCATATGCCAAGTAGTTGCAGAGAAGATTGGTCTGAATGTGCAGGGGTATTAGGCCTGAGCTTTTAATAGTATAATTAAATCATCATTGTGATAATTGGGTCAAGCTGCGTTATTGCAATAGGCTTTAATTAGAGTATTAGCTCGAGCATTAGAAGGATAACTGACTTGATCTTTTGGTTGTAAAAGGGTTTATTTTTAGTCAAACACCAGAATCTAACAATTAGCTTAGATAAACTATATTGATAGTGTATGCTATTTGCAATTTCTAATCTTTTATGTTATCTACAATATAATCATTGTAGGTACAATTGGCATGATAAATGTTAGATCCAGTAATCATATGAACATGAAAGTTGTCAGCTTAGCCCAAGTAGGTAAGTAGGTCGTTATTCTACTGTGGCCGCATAGCATAACTCACACATTCTTCGATTTTGCTATATATTATACAATAAAAAAATTTAGACTCTTGGTTACCACACATTGGCAAGTCAGTAATATTACTGTATGATCATTAAAAGGGACTATTAAACTGTCGATGGAATAAAAAAATTCCATTTCTATTCCACCAAGTCGTTTCCTATATTATTTCCTCAGTTAGTGGCCATTATGAATACTAGATTTTAGGGTATTAGCCGACGTTGGCTACTTCAGTACTCAGAGTATTCTGAATTAGGCATGTCAAGATTGATGGTCTGGCGGAGCTGTTCTATTTTTTTGTTAAGGTGTTCTCATTATTAAAACTATTACAATGACCAAAAGTTCTATGATGCTCACAGGAATGGTGGAAAGTGATCTAAGTATCATAATGACTAAGAACATAAGCCCATACAACACCTGAACCTTATAGTAAAAGCTGTCTCTGAATGCTAAAACTTATTCATTCTAGAGATATTGTAAGGAAGAGGTTTTTTGTCCAATCATAAGTTCCGCCTCACTATACTCATTGGCAATAACATCTTTTGTTTTAGCATAAGACATATTTGCCTCACAAATTCTTGGATTACTAATTCTTGACTATTGGCATTTACATAATGATTATTGTAACAAGTTTGCTTGGTCATCAAAATACCTATGCCTATTTTGACTAAATTCATAAATGGCGTAGATTTTCCCCTTCTTATCAAGTTTGAGCAGGTTGAAGGGTTAAATTGATGACAAAAATCATGCACTGGTCTCTAGCTATCTTATGATAGACCAGTTAAGCAATTGGTCTTGGCAATGTTAAGGTTGGAATTGGCAGGAGAAGAGACCGCTAAGGTGAATCATGTAGGAGTCACAGTAACACAACTAGTAACAGCTGCTGTTGTAATCTGATCTGGAGTTTTCATAGCATTGGTATGGTTGTAACTACCTGTAGTGGAAATTAAAGTAAAACTATAGGCAATCTGTTACCAGAATCGCCTCATCGCCTTTTGGTTAGACATTGTCAAAATCGTATAAATAAAAGTACCATCTGTCCAAGGAGTAACCCTAAGCATGAGCTTGGCTATATTTACAAGAGCCATCCTTAATTATTTGTGGGCTTAGATCAACAAGTCAATAAAATTGCAATATGCTTGCTTTATCTTATTCTCATCCTGCTCAAGTTTTGGAAAAGCCCCATAGACAATAACTTAATCTATTTTTGCAAGTTTTTGAAATTGGAGTAGTTTTTGTAGGGGGTAAATCTTAGGTTAGAAGTCAGAGAGTGAGTATACAGATTCCCTCATATAGTGATCAATGCCATTAAAGTGGCGGCAGCTGTCTTCTTATTTTCTAGCATGACAGCTCATCAATTGTAAGTATAATTTCTCTGAGAGATGATCTATGATTTTGTACATTTTGTCACTCAGCTGATGAAAGTTTTGGACATAAGTCTACTGAGCCTCAGAATCAAATTTTCTGTATATTGTCACTGTGTTACATAGTTCAGTAGTAAGTGTAAAGGTCTGCAGAAAGTACCCTTATAGTAGGCATTAAATGTTAATCGTAGCATTTAGACGTTATACCTCGCCTGTACACTTCATTTTGTACATAACACAAGCGTTCTATATGATGACAGAAACATAAAATGGGGAAGTAATCCCAAAGTGGCACAACATGTTTTTATTATAATTAAAAATAAAGCACATAATACTTAGACCAAAAGTAGTTTGAAAGCTCACTAGTGTTTGTATTCTCTTAGTTATACAAGGTTTAGCACCAACTTATAAAGTCAAAAAAGGATCATATCTAATTAGCAATCCTTTCCTTATGAACCTAGTAAAACCCTGGATTTCTATTGGTGACAGATACTTAATAACTAAGCTGCACGTAGGAATATTGGGCATATGCATAGGTTTCTGGAAAGACATGGAAACTAAGGCTAGGTTTGAGGCATTAGGTATGTCCAAGGATAATAATATATAAACCAAACAAATATTTATGACAAGATTTGTTACAGTCAAGTATATTAAACATGTATATAGTAGCACATTTTAGGTGGCGCTGTAGCAATGGATTATGATAATAAAATAAGCGATTTGATTGTCAATGGCCGTGGGGTGAGGTATATTCAATGTAGATTAATGATTCAGTGCTTTAACTAGTGATGAAGAATCAAGTGTTAATTTTCAATACTTATAAGCGGTTATGGTGTATAATAAAAAACATATACAACAATTAGAGGTACCATTGGTGGGACTTCATTATTTCCACATTATCAAGATCAATATGAGATAATATAAAAATCTGCTTTGCCCACTGTGAGATTTACCTAGTGGATGTGATTTATAATATTTATCTATTGTTGGTTGTAATTACTAGCAGAATACTAACAAATCTGCCATGATTTAATTCCATTGTTTCACTAATGTTTTGTCAGAAAGGATCTATAACAATGTATTTATATATAATTTGTTTATTGATATATTTATTTATAATTTGTTTATAATAGTCAATCAGAATTTACTTGCTGACCAACTCAGAAATTTATGATTAGTTGCTAAGGCATCAACAATACTTCATATAGCAACACGTAAGTTAATTTTTTAGGTAACACAAACATGCTTTTTATTGATATAAAGTCCCATTACCTAAGCAGGTTGTTAGCTCATAAGGGTAGCACACCGAGGTTGATCAAAAACATTGAGACACGTTCTTCAATTATACCAGAAGGGGTTAAATTCTAGTCAGCGGCGTAATCTGACTAGATGTATGAGGAAGATCATTGTTGGGTGTGGCTACAGAGAGTTTATCCATTTGCAATGTCTGCTGCTTATTATTGAGGCACCAATGGAAGAGTTGGGCACCAGATTCCCCTATGAGTTCCCTTGATTTTCAGTAAATAAAGCAGATCAATAGATACTTGAAAACTTATGATAATTTAAATCGTTATACATTTATTGTATTTTTGCTCTTGGGATTTGAGTTGAAGTGTCAGGTATACTTTGTTTATATATTGCTGTCAATATATGCGGGTTTCTTCATGAAAAGAGGAAGAGAGAACCTCTGAACATAATAGTAGGCTAAGTTTCATCAGAAGGAAGATTCAAACAGAGAAGTTCCCTTGCTTTCCATAAGTACCTTCAAGGATTAGAAGTAATAGCGTTAGCCTCAGTCTAGCGTTGAGGACAATACTCAATTTGGTTGTTAAAATCTCATCTAGGACAATAGTCTTCGTACTATTGTCAACCCAGTCAATTACTTTACCAATAATCTATTACAACGCACTCATAAGAACCTGAGCGGTATATTTAAGAGCTAAGCGAGTAACCAAAAGCTAAAAAAGGTTACATTGTGTGCAAACTACAGAGGGTAGTTGAGTGAACTAACATAAAAGTTTACAGGAGTATCTTACCACCCTTAGAAATGCCTGAACATCCCGTTTGTTTTCAGGTCTTTTTATGCAGTTAATTGCCTCATTCTTCTGGGGTTGAGGAGCGTTTTCAATTAGTAATGACAATGTGTCACAGGTCCTACATCTGGATTTTATATGATTGACACTTGCTTTTTGCTTCATCTGAGCTTGATCTATCCAATTAGAGACTTCACCCAAGTGGAACAGGATTAAGTAAAGGTTTTCAAAAACACTTTGATATTCTAAATATATAACAGTACGCAGCTTAATTTAAGATCACTTATTATGGTACTATAGCCCTCTGAAGAATAGCGAGTGCATTACAAAGGCCATGGGAATACACGTGAAAACGGGGTTGCACACGTTATATTAAAATTAATAAAAGAGTAGATTCTCGCGTCTAAGGATGTGAGATACTAAAGGTCCATATTAGAGTAGATCCTTTTTACTAGTTCTAATGTATTAATGGGGTGACCTCATGCCTTTGAACTCCAGTCAACTTGCCTCAACTAAAACCTAAAAAAAATTTATGATATAAAAAGGTAATTAAGAAAAAGCTTTTTTTGTTTTATATCCACATTTTAAATTTTAGATTAAAACTTTTTGGCAAGAATTGATTTGAGTGCAAGTTGTTGGCCCATAATTGTAAATGGGTCTCAAACAGGCTTTAATCTTCTTCACTATCAATCTTTAAGTAGACTTTATTTTTAGTTAAAGTAAATAATTTATGAAGACTCAGTTATATGTGAGAGGGAATTCATTGGTGATTTAGGTATGCTGAAAAATTGTAAAGTGAGTATTTCCCAGGGTGCGAAATTTCTGATAAGAGTTGAATCAAGTTGACTCAGTTATTTGAGAGAGGTGTGTGTTGTTAATTCAGGTAGCCCAATAGTATAATAAATCTTAATCACAATCATTGGGTATATTAATTCTACTAAGGGTCAGTCATTTATCCGCCATAGCAGTTGATAGCTTCATGTACGGTTGATCCCATAGCCTTAAACTATTAAATAAGTGCCAATGTGTTTAGTGAATATATATATATTAAATTTCGATACTTTTGCCTCTAGTAACTAAATATAGAGTTTTTGATTGTAATCTCAAATCTAGTCAAATATTTCCGGCATTTCCTCTTTTTGACTAATTTAAGAGTATTGTTGGAAAATGTGTAAGAGTTTGATGTTATACTAAAATCTTTTAGCGTTTGTCTGGTTGTAATCAATAATGTGGGTGGTGTCTCAATTCTGTTAGAGTATTAGAACCTTAGCCTGTATCCTGTTGACAATCCAGCCTCTGTAAATTTCCTTGAAGTATATAGGCCTATCCCTTGTCATATCTTGATGACATGATTGAGGGTAATGACTCTAAGGATAAAGATGGTTGTCAGGAGGCCAAAAAGGTTAACTTAGCAGGCCTTCCTAATCTCAAACATACCCTGGACCAACGCTGAGAGCAAAGGAGATATTCTCAGCTTAGTCCTAGTTGTGCGTGATGCATGGCCCTGTGTTACAGCAAGGGCGTCAAAATGCACCAGCTATACTATGAATAATGACTGTTCAATTTGGTTGCTTGACAAATGGGTGCTTTAAAACCCATTAATTTTCAAAATTTCTAACTTGGGTCAGCCTTTCCTACAATCAATAACTTGAGTGTTAAATTTTGGGCTTTGTTCTGATGGCTGGTTCTTTGTCAGGCATGAAATGCATTTTCGTGCATCTATTGTGTGAGACAATAGACAGGATGGTAATTTAGAGTTTATAATAACTTTTTTGGTAGTACTTAAATCATATACCCTGTAGTTTACTTGGACAATGGCACGCCGCCCTGATCTTACTGATCCCAAGTAAATACCAACTAGTACAAACTAAAAATACTAAACACAAAAAAGTTTACAAGAAACTATAAACTTAATCCAGTAGTTGAATCTATTTTATTAGTATCAACTTGAGGGTTATTTATAGGGTTATATGTTAACCACAGCTTACTCATGACGTCTCATTTTCAATGGCACTTGGCTATGTAAAATGTTTGTAAGAATGTCTACAAATACTTTGACTCAGGGCATCATACTCAGACTCAGGGTCAGAGTAAAACCATAATCATTCTTGAGATGGCATATCATATGCATTTTCAAAATAGCTGAACTGATTTACTTTCACATGTAATTGGCAGCACATACCAAGGCGACTCATATCACTAATTAGTAATTAATTTGGTCTAAAACTCAACTGACATTAAAAAACTAATTTTGACATAGACCACCAAAGCCCACGTGCCTGAGTCATTAAGCAAAACATAAATTTAAGTTTGACTTAATTAACAAAGCCCTCAAGCCCATGTCAACATAGCTAAATATAATTAAGTGAAATCACAGGCCACAAATTCAAGTTTGGATATACTTAGGATATCTTTTATTTATAATAACTGACAATTTAGATCCAGTCAACCATTCAACACTTCCCCCTCCTTTACTGGATATAAGCGGCAGATACTCTTTTTCCTTTATTACACTGTCTAACTCTTCACGTTCCTCAAAGTTTGAACGTTATTTCAATAGCCTTTTCTAAGCTGACAGGGCCAGCGTGCCTGGTTCTGAGCTTTCTTGGGTTTGGTGCATCTCCAATTCCATTGCAGGATTCTCCAGTTCAGTCAATCTCCTCCTCCTACCAAAGAGGGGATACCTAGTTCTAATGCCAGCGAGGCATTAAATCTATGAACTAAACTCTATGGCTTGCAATTATTATTTTTAATTCTTTTTTTACTTTTTATTTTTTATTTATTATTATTATTTTTTATTTTTATTATTATTATTTTATTATTATTTATGATCTGGTTGAAGTAACTTAGCATGTACCCAATTCACAACCCAGCTGCCTTGATCCTTAATAGTATATACATCTTCAGATGATTTCTCCAATATAATAAATGGACCCTTCCAAAGTGAGGCTAGCTTGTGCGCGTGGCCTGCGCTATGAGTGTCACAATATACTACTAAATCTCTTTCCTTAAACTTAGTCATTCCCCCATGCCCAACGGCTGGAATATTTTCAAGTATTTGTTGCATATAGGGTTTAGCGACTTCTTCAGAGGCTTCAGGTGTGACAACCTTACTCTGGGAGCGAGATACCACATGTACGTTCGAGGAATTTTCATTTGATACTAAAATAGGATCAATTTCATTGTTAGGCAAGGCCCTGTGGCCATCATTTTCTTGTCGATCAGGTGGGACTGGTGTTGTAGGCACAATAGAGCGTCCCTCATCTTTTATGCTTGTTCTTTTCCCTCCTCCTGCATGGTATTGAAAAGGACTATATTGACATTTCGCTGATGGCATCAGGAAGCATAGTGACCTTTATGATTGCAATTAGAGCAAGTAATTTCACTCACTAGCCATGCGCTGTTAATCTTCTTATTGGTTTCAAAGGACTTTCCAGCAAAGGCAGCAGATCCCAATCTATAACCAGTATTAGGAAGGCCGTAATTTTTTGAGAATCTGCATAAACAGTCAACCAATTCAGACGTCACAAGGTTTTGCATGAAAGCAGGCAATAGAGTGTTTGTTAGATTAGGGTAAGGTTCTACTGCATGCTCTAGTGCAATCTTGGCATCAAAATTGAACATAGCCCGCGCGCCTAAGAGAACTTGAGCTTTACAATAGAATAGATCCGTAAATTCATCAATTGCTTAATCTTTCTTAAAGCTGATGTTAATAAACTTGGACTTTCTGGTCAACATCCGTTCTGGACCTCCAAATTCATGAAGCATGGCCTCCTTGACTTCGTCATATGTTGGATTTTCATTAATGTGAGGCATAATCAACTCAATGCTCCACTCATCCAAGCAGTTAATCATGGTGGCTGCTTTGTTACAGTCGCTGGCCCCATGCATGGCCATTTCAAAGCATTTGATAAAGGTGGTAATACTTCCATTTTTGTCAAAGGCTGGCAGGTTTGCTGGTTTGAAATTATCGCTTCCTCATTCCTGGTTATAATGATTACTCCTTTGTTGACCAGAAACAGGCGTACTAGGGCGTTGGGACATCGTATCCCAGTTTGAGGTGTTAGTGTTGACCAAAGTAATCATATCGCTAGGCAGTTGTTGACGTGGCCCAGTGTCCATTTTGGTAGCTATTTATGAAGCTTCATCCTCATAATATTCAGAAGAATTTTCAGTCAAGTGGGTTGTAGCACACTGACAATGCCCATCAGCCAGAGTTCAAATTTTCTCATTGATTTCATTTTTCCAATTGACATGATTTTGAGTTTTTAATTTTAATTTCGCTATTTCCTTATTCAGGCTAGTAGCTTGTAGTTGCAAGGTGGAAATCAATTGGTCCTTTTCTTTCATTGCCTTCTTGCACTGGTTCAATTCTCCATGGAGATTATTGTTTGACTCATTAATAGCATTAACATCATCATTGAGATTGTTGATCTGTAGATTAAAATGATCAATAGAGTCTTCAGTTTTCACCCATTGGTCCTCAAATTGGGTTTGCCAGTAATTGATTTTTTTGGTGTATTCATCCTTCATCTGCGAAATTTGGGCACTCAGCCATCGATACTGGTCACCATCTACGGTCCCAGCCATGATTGCCATTGTTGAATTTTGGGCTTTGTTCTGATGGCTGGTTCTTTGTCAGGTGTGAAATGCAGTTTTGTGCGTCTATTGTGTGAGGACAATAGACAGGATGGTGATTTAGAGTTTAAAATATAATTTTTTTAGTACTTAAATCATATACCCTGTAGTTTACTTGGACAATGGCACGCCGCCCTGATCTTACTAATCCCAAATAAATACCAACTAGTACAAAGTAAAATATCAAACACAAAAAATTTATAAGTTAAGCTATAAACTTAATCCAGTAGTTAAATCTATCTTATTAGTATCAACTTGAGGGTTATTTATAGGGTTTGATGTTAACCACATCTTACCCATGACGTCTCATTTTCAATGGCACTTGGCTATGTAAAATGTTTGTAAGAATGTCTACAAATACTTTGACTCAGGGCATCATACTCAGACTCAGGGTCAGAGTAAAACCATAATCATTCTTGAGATGGCATTTCATATGCATTTTCAAAATAGCTGAACTGATTTACTTTCACATGTAATTGGCAGCACATACCAAGGCGATTCATATCACTAATTAGTAATTAATTTGGTCTAAAACTCAATTGACATTAAAAACTAATTTTGACATAGACCAACAAAGCCCACATGCCCAAGTCATTAAATCAAAACTTAAATTTAAGTTTGACCTAACCAACAAAGCCCTCAAGCCCATGTCATCATAGTTAACCATAATTAAGTGAAATCGCTAGGCCACAAATACAAGTTCAGATATACTTAGGATGTCTTTGGTTTATAATAACTGATGATTTAGATCCAGTCAACCATTAAATAAAGAGTATGGTAAATCTCAAGCTATAGTACCCTGGCCAATGGAAGAGTGCGCTTATTGGTGCACTTAGGCTTAGCACCACTTCCACCAATTAAAATTCCCCCCAATTGTTTAAGTATGTTTCCTTGAGAACAACCTTCTTTGTTGGTCGACTTTCCTAATAAAAATCCCCTTTAAGCTTCACATTTTGAATATGGTTCCTTGGGTGAACATGTGCGCGTACCTCCTCAAGGAGGTCTTTAGCAGCGTTAGTCAGTTAAATATAACTAAATTATCACCCATATCTTGTGCACTACTTGAGCACCCTGGTCCCCTCCAGATCAAAGCGCCCAAGCACTCCTGCACTGATCTTAACTTTGATATGGACTCCTCTTTGGAGTCCAACAAAGTTTGGTTATTTATTTGCTCTATTCTACTATATACCGCGCTGTACACACTTGCCCTGTGTCCCATTTGCCCTAGCATCCTCCGCGGTGCCCTGTAAATCATCCTGCTAATGACTAGTTTTCTAGAGGTGTGGTTGTGCATCTCGCACCACCTTGCTGGGAATGATATAGTTACATACACTCTCCTTTCAGCCCTGTCTATCATTTATTGTAAGTGCCCCTTTCCAGAAAGATGACAGATTATTTGTTCTTTTAGTATTATGGGAACAAGTAAGCTACTGACTCTCCTCCTTCAAAATTAGGGTAGACATGTTTGTTTAATATCGTCAGCTGATTTCTGTAATGTTCCTAGCCAAAGTGAAGCCCTAGGCCTGAGATTGTTATTTTATCAATTATATTTGCTTGCATAACTTTATATCTGAATGTGTTAACTTTGGGTGAATCAGGCAAGACTGATTATATTAATGGAGAAAGCTGGCTGATGACCATACAGCAATTTGATTAATGTGCTCTCCGTTGTATTATGATAGATTATATTATATTCAAACATAGCAGACTCAACGTGCAGTGCTACTGGGATGGTGAGTTTGTGTCTAAATTCTTAAATTTTTGGACTAAGGTCACATACACTTGTTCAAATACCCCGTTGGTTTGGGGTAGTTGGTGCTGATAGGACACCTCTAGTAGCCATAAGCTCATTGAGTTTGGGGCCCAAATTAGACATGAAATCAATCCTATAGTTAGTAGATATCAATTTAGAGACTCAATGTCAGTAAATAATATCTCCCAATATTAATTTAGCGTGGTATATACTCCCACAACTCAAAATGCCTTGTCCTTGACCCATTTAGCAAGATAATCAATAGCTGAAATAATATATAGAATTCAGGATTCTAATAGTGAGGGGACCAATCATCTATAAAATAATGTGCCAAGCCAGATTAAATTACTATTTGGTATGTTGTCCATTTAATCAAAGCCTTATTTAGTTGACATTCATGATAGTTCAATATTAATCCTGTACGTCATTTTGTTGACTCTCTAATATACTGGCCTAACTTTTTCAATCATTTTAGTATAGCTCATGAACCACGGCACTGTGGACCTCCATTATAATATCTGTCCTTCTAGATGGTCTTATTCTCACTTTTTTGGATCCATCATCATATGTATTATATAATATCCTTTAACGATAAGAGTATCTTAAGTTGGTCTAAGGCTAGCTGTATGCTTTTGGTTCATTTGAAAAATTATTTTCTAACATTTTATTAACTAGTTTATCTCCAAAAGAGACCAGGGTAGCTACTAGAGGTAGTTGTTACAGCCCATCTGCATTCTGGTGAGCTGAGACTGCTTGGTAAATGATCTTGTAATATGTTATTAGAGATTTAGATCCCAGCATGCTAATATCCATTCAGTTTTTTTAGAAACATTGTAACCACTTTAGAGAGCTTTGATCAGTGACCACTTTGATGCTAATGCCATATAAGTAAGCCTTAAACTGTTTGAAAGTTTAAATGAAAGTGATGCACTCCTTCTCCATGACAGTATTTTTCGTTCATGAAAGTCAAGAGTCTGACTAGATATGCTACTGGGTGCTCCTCGCCATCCTCCCCCACCTGTGAAAGAACAGCGACAATGGCCTTTAGAGACGCATCCATTTAAGCAATGAATTGTTTCGCAAAGTCAGGGTATTTCAAGTTAGGTGCCCTAAACAGTTTAAATTTCAGTAGGTCAAACGCTGATTAGCACTCTAAGGAGCCAAGTTAACTTGACCTCTTTTTTAGATAATATAACAGTTTGTCAATACAAGTTAACTCTCTCTATAAGCCGTCTATAATATCCTATCATACTTAGAAACTTGAACATTGCGCATGTTTGATGGTAACTTCATCTTCTATATGACTTCTACAATATGTGGTTGGGGCGAAGTCCATCTTGGTCAATGATAAATCCTAGTCATTTTTAACTGTTTTTAATAGACTGACATTTTTGGTTTAAATTTAGATTGGCGTCTAGCAGTCTTTAGAAAACTTGCTCCAGGTGCTCCAGATGTTTGTCAAAGGTCTGCAAAAATATGTTGATGTTGTCTAGGTAAACTATAACGCATGGGAGTTTAAGTTCTACTAAAATCAAATCCATTACTGGTTGAAAGGTTGCTGGTGCGTTGCACAATCATTGTGCATATGTGATGGATCGAAGATCCCTTGAGCAGTGATTCTTTAACACCTCTCCTGCTTTTTTGGAACAACTTGATCTACCAGTACTATGAAATGTTGTCCATGGCCAAAAGAGCTTGGCGCCTCCCAAACTATTGAGCGCATCATCAATATGAGGAAGCAAGGTAGATCATTTTTCTGTGATAGGGTTTAATCTCTGACAATTTATTACTTCTCTTGTTTGTCTTATCTTTCTATTTTACAATAAGAATGAGACTAGCCCAGGGAGCTTTGATGGGATTAGAAGACCAGCCTTTACTAGATTTTCTATTTTTTGCTTATAACCTTTTTTGTGCAGGGGAACATTGCGCCAGCTGTAACTGAATCACCCTTGAATCCCCAAAATCAACTAAATGCTCAGTTTCCTTGACTTGTACAAAATCAGAGTTGCACTGATAAAAAGTGACTGAGTAATCTTAGAAAGTGCCATAGCCTGACTTTTTTTCTCCTTGGTTAGCCCAAAAAATCTCTTGGGATAACTGAATAGTCTCCAGGTTTGTCATTTGGAAGTCCAAACTCAGAGAGATCTCTTATACCCATCACTATGAGTACCTTTTCCCAAGGTACTAAGTGCATTAAGGCAATGACCTGATTTCTCTTAATAAAGATAGGGTTTTTAGTTAAGCTGGCTAGGATATACAAATATCCTGATGACCTGGAATTATCAAGCCTGGGGCCATGCAAGGTTGATGGTGGAAATCCGTGACTGGTACACCTCTGCTGCTAGTCTTTCAAATATCTCTGGTTCTAGCCCATTTCTATGACATTCTGGGTCCCTGATGCTAACTGTTGCGGAGTGGAGGCCTTGATCAGAAACTCATTATGCTCCATAATGTTGGGGGGCTTTGTGCTTATGGCTCTTCAAACAGTACCTTATTGGTAAGATGCCATATCATATAATAGACCTATGTAATTGTGGGGCTTGGCTGTTAGTTTTTTTAAATTTTGACTGTAGTATAAGGGCAGCGTTTGTACAAGGTTAGTTAGTGTATTGTATGATAAAATCACAAGTTATGCTTTAGGTCCTAAGAAATCCGGTACCAATCAGTGTGTCATAGTTAAATTAGATAACACAATTGCATGAGCACTTACTGTATGTGACACAAAATTAAAGGGGCTATGCGCTGTATGTTTTTTATCCTCTAATACTAGTAGGTCCAGCCTTTCCATAATTCTTACAATGATAACGTCATGGTTATTTGTATCTCTTTTAATAACTGAGATGAGACAATATTTTTGGGAGCTCCATTATCAAATATGACCTAAGCTTTTTTGTTTACCAAGATAATATTATATGTATACTCAGCGTAAAGCGAAAAGTTTGAATTTATTGTGTAAACAATAATATGATTGATTAAATCAATGGTTTTGACCAGCTTCTGGTCAACAAAGGGGCACTTGGTGTCTAGTTATATCTAGTTCTATTGCAACGTTAACTCCTTTGAGTGCAGGTACATATGAGAAACTTTGGGGATACCACCTTGTGGGAGTAAGAGGATCTGTTGGTCTATGATTTGTTAACAAACTCTTTGTCCTCTGAACTCCAGAGAAGCGCTCTGTAAAGGGTTGACTACATGTCTATAACGGACAATGACTTTATTTAAAGGACTATATGTTCTGTTGCGCAGAAGAGGGCTTATAAAAAAGCCGTTCATGTGTATTTGGGTTGGCACTAATATAATACTCCTCTTCTATTGAGCTAAGTCTTTATCTAAAGTAGTCTCAGGAAATTTGTGGATTGCACATGATGCAAGTTAGGACCTTACAATCAAACCAGGCGGCCAGCTCATGACAGTTAAATCAAGTGTGGTTTATAGTCAACTAACTGTTGAGATTTTTGGTTTGGTGTTTGAAGCGTGGTTTAGTGTATTCTAATGGATCCATAATGGTTGCTCTTCATGACCAAAGTTTGCTAGAGTGAGATTCAGATCCCAACATAAGGAAGGCAAAAAGTAATTGCATATTTTTTCAGATAATCAACCATTTTAGATGGAGGTAGATATTGGATATGGTGAGGAGCAGAGGGTTGGATAATATAACTCTTGGGGAATAACCCCTGCAGCTGGTTGGAAGAAATTCCCATTTTGGACAAAATAGGTAAAGAAGCTGACAGAAATCTCTCTCATCGCTCTGGGCGAATTAGCCCATGTGGTAGATGAAAAGTGGGTAATAGTGTATCCATTAAATCGCGTCTCTTACACATCTACTCACCACCCAAGAGTTGGTGGGTAAAATTAAGAAGTTGTCTCAGGAGGTGGCAGTGGCTAGAAGTTGTCGCTAACAGAAGGGGAATACCACTTACCCCAAGAGGTGCCCTCCATTTGTTCAAGCTAGTTTTAGAAACGTTATATTGGTTGTTGGTCATGTTAGATCAATCACGTCATTCATAAACTTGAAATTTCCATCAGCTCTTCACCACCTTTTATATTATAAATGAGCCTGTCCCTGGCAGGTAAGGGCTCAAAAAACCCCTTCCCTACTAAATGGAACTTGCCATATGTGGCCTGGCCATGAGAGCAACCTGTTGTATACTGGAGGAGTCATCACCATCACGCCAAGTGCAATTGTGGCAGAATGAAAATTCTTGCCAGTAAATTTTGATACTAATCAGACTGGATGGGTCAGATCCAAGTCGTGATTGGTGATTAATTAAAAGGTTGATCTACCAAAATTGAATTGCAAAATATCTTTGACAATAGTGCGCTTAGTCCCAGTTCCTCATTCAGTAAACACATAGGGCAGCAGTCCTCAACAGGTACTCTGTCACTCCATTTCTCCCTTTCTGCCATTTTAATTTTGTCTAAAAAATCTAGAAAAATCTAAGGTTTATTTGTGAATTTAATTTTTTCTGTTGAATACTTAATGTCGATGATATCCAATTTTGTAAGCCCTGGATAATCCTCGTGGCTGCCTTTTTCCTGTTCTATCCATCAATATAGATGTTTGTGCCTGAGTTATTATGTCTTGTGTTCTGGGAGTTCTCTCACCTTGAGTTTCATTCTGGTCTTATTATTATCAGCACACTTCATAAAATAGTGGAGTGCCCCCAGTTTTGGTCCTTCTCCACCCTTCTCTGTAAGAGTGGTGCTGCAGTAGTTTTATGTCACAAAAGCATAACCCATTCTTTTGATCATGGGTTTTTCAACTCAGTTGGGGAATATCTCCTATCAAAGACAGCAATGAGGTTTCCTTCCATCCCACGTGTAATAGATTCAGGTTCCTATTGCTCTCCATGCCCTAGCCAACTTGGATGGATTGCAAGCATGGGATGTTGTTCATCCCTGCGACCACTTTCACGTTATCCCAACCCGCTGTTCTGAGATTGTGTGAGAGTATTCAAGGTTGATTTGGATGCTCTTGGGGAGCTGATGTACTTAAATCCTTTGATTTCTTTGTTGACTACTGAACAACTACCAGAGGTGGAGGTGGCTCATGTGGCCAGAACCACAGTTTCCTCCCTGAGGGTGACCTGTGGGATAGTCTGGCGCTTACTCAATCCCCTGGTTATATCTCACAATTTGGCTAATGACCAAGATTGGTCGTTTTTCTTTTACCAGTGAAGATCCAGTTGGACTATCATATGGTATCTGTGGAGGCTCTCTTAGACTTGGGATCAGCTGAGAATTTCGTGAGTTTGTAGGTCGACCAGGGATAACCTGGATTTTGATGTCAGGTTCTCAGTATTGAGTCCATTGTCAGTATCAATGATTTATTATGAGGTGAGATGCCCCATACCATTCTCAGTGCATAAATATTGTATTGTAATCTGTTCACCACTGTGACGGACTTGTTGTTCCCCATTATCCTTGGGGTTGGGTGGTGGCGGTGGCAACAAGTTAGTATTAATCTGTAGCCCAACGTTTTATCATTTTTTAATCTGCACTCATATGGCAAATTTCCTTTTACTGATACTTTTCTCCTGCTGGAGTGTTGGGGTCTATTGTTTCAATCTCTTCCCCACTGTGCTGCTGGAGGATTTCTCTTTCAGCTTGCCTGATACCAGGTATCTTTCAATATGGAAAAGGCTAACCGTCTTCTTTTCACTCCAAGTATGATCTGGCCTTCCGCCTGACAGTAAATGTAATTAAAATCAACTGTCCCCTGTACCATTATACATAGCAGGAAGACAAGGCCCTGAAGGTGTGTTAAATGACATGCTCATAAAGGGCTGGGTGTTTAAGACTACCTCACTGATTGCTTCTCTCATAGTTTTCAGTCAGAAGGCTAACGGCACGTTGCACCCCTGCATGAATTATGAACAAAGAATAATATTACTGTTCAGGATCCCAATCCCCTTCCCCTCAAGCAGACGATTAGCCAGGCAATTAAAAAATCCTGGGTGTTCATAAAACTTAAATTTTGTTAACATGTTCATCCAGGTTTTGGTAACAGAAGGCCAGGAGTAGCTTATGGCAGTTCAGACCTGAAGAAGAATCTTTCAGTTCCACGTGGTGTTTTTTTGATTAAAAAAATGCCCTGAGCCACGTTCCAGAAGATATTTATTATGTTCTTGGCGATTTTCGGTTCAACTGTGCAGTGGCATATATTGATATTTTCCTCATGCATTTGCCCACTCCTAAGAAGCATGTGAAGAACCTGGAGGAAGTTCTGGAAGCGGTGCACAAGGCTGACCTATATGCAAAACCATCCAAGTGAGAGTTCTTCAATGAGGAGGTTACCTTCCTAGGTAACTTGGTCCTGAAAAACAGTTATGTGACTCCCCCAGTAAACTCAAGGCAATCCACATGTGGCCATTCCCACCACCCAGAAGCAGTTGCGGAGTTTCTTGGGTCACATCATATTTTAAAATTTATCTCCCCCGCCCTCTCGCAGTTGGCTGCACGCTGCATCCTTTGACAGGAAAAAACTTTCTGTTCTAATGGATGGAGTAATGCCAACGGGCATTTGATGCCATCAAGGAGGTTACATGGCATCTCCCATTTACTGCTTTTTTAGCTCCACCAAGCCTTTTATCATAGTATGCGGAGTCTCTTTGGCCACTATGGGAGCTGTGCTGCTCCAAGCGCATGATATGGTGGAACACCTGATAGCATAATTTTGTGCTAGTTCACTTCATCTGAACAGTCCTGGGCCATTTACAATAAGGAGTTGGCCAAAGTAGTGTAGTCACTGACTCATTGGTGGCACCTTCTGCAGGGGGCGCCACATGAGTTAATTGTGTAGATGGATCTTCAGTCTCTGATGTATCTCCAAAAGCCTCATAAGTTGGTGCACCGGTAAGCTTGGACAAACCTCAACTTGTGCAGCTTTAATTTGAAGTAAAAGTTCATAAAAAGGGCGTTAATATTACCCTGATCTGCTGAGTCACAACATTTTCCTGAGTCAGATGGAGGAAGAAATGCAGGAGTTGACAATGGTGATCCCTTCCATCTAGATTGTCACTACTACACCTCTCACAGTTTTGAGGGCTGACTGGGTACCAGATGTGCAAATTGTATCTAAGGTGCTGGTGTGTCAAACCTCCCTTGTGGAGGTGTTGGAGCTGTTTGACCTGTTGGGTGTGCTGGTCCAGAAGCGTACTCCTTACTAAGTAATGTAGAGTCAGCTTATGTTCTGTGACTTGGTTTGGGTACCCCTTAACTACAGGATGAAGTAATCTCCACTCACAATGATACCCATCGGTGGGTCACTCTGGGAACAAGAAATGCCTCAAACTGGTAAATTAACGTTCACCTGAATGCCATCTCCAAGGATGTGTGGTGCGGATCACCAATTGTTTGACATATTCACGTGCTAAATCAGATCAATTAGGATGAAATGTTCTCCTGCATCCCCTGAAGCAGGCACAAGGATCATGGTCTTTGGTATCCATCAACTTCATTGTTTAGCTCCCCCATTCCAATGAGTTTGACATAATTATGGTTGTCGTGGACCACTTTACAAAATTATCCTCTTTATTCCTTGTATGTCCACCTTTGCTTCTAAGAGACAGCTCACTTTTGTCTACCATTTATTCTCAAAGTTCTGCATACCCCAGAAGTGGTATGTGATTGGATGCTGCAGTTTACAGCTTGGTTTTGAACCGCCATTTAGGCTCTAATAAATATCCAACTTTGCCAGTCCACGGCGTGTCATCCCCAGTCAGATGAGCAAATGGTGAGGATAAACTAAATCCTTGAACAGTACCTTTGCTGTTATTCCTCTACTGCACAGGATACTTAGGCTGCCAAACTTCCCATGGCGCAGTTTGCTTACAGCAAAGCCACTCATTCGTTGATAGGGTTCTTCGCCTATGAGGCTACCCTGGGATACTACTCTTATTTCTTATTGGTTCTTGTCCTCGCCCTAAAGTCTCTGCCGCTGAAGAGCAGATGCGGCTGAACTGGAGTACCCAATCTCTGGTTTAAGAGTACCTGACGAAGCCAATACGTGATCACAAGCGGTTTTCAGATGGCAAACGTCTTCCCACTCATGAGATTAAAGTGGATCTCAGGCTATTCTGGATATGCAACACCTGCGTTTGAAGGTCCCCTTGTGGAAGTTCACAAGCAAGAATTCTAGTCCTCACGTGGTGGCTGAGAAATTAATCAATGTGGACTTCAAGATGGCCCTTTCCTGCGCTTTGGAAGCAGCGCATGGTCTTCCATGATTCTCAGTTGTCCCTGTTTTAGGGTAAGCAATTTATAACCAGGAGCCTGTGGTGATTGAAGGTTCAATGGAAGAAGAGGTGGAGGCCATTATGGCATCACAAAAATAACGCCACTTAATCTAATACTTGGTGGCCTGGAAGGGATTTCCATCCTATAAAAGCAGCTGGGTGAGTGCCTGCAATTGCGCAAATTGCCAAAATTTGGTGAATCCATCCACATTACTCATCTAGATACTTCCCGTTCTCCTCAGAAAGTTGCCACCATCTTGGCAATCAAGTCACCCAAGGCGCACAAGAATGTCGCGTTTGCCCAGGTACCCATTGGGAGTTCTATCCTAGTTCAACAAGGGAAGGGTAATGTAAGCTTTAGGGAATAACCCCTGCAGCTAGATCAGAAGAAATTATCAGTTTAATTAAAAAAGGAAAGAAGCTGGTGGCCTCCCTCTCATCAACCTGGGCAGTTTAGACCATGTGGTAGATGAGAAGTGGTAAGGGCTACCCCTGCGCATTGCGCCTCATCCACTTCTGATCACCACTCAAGGTTTGTGGGTAAATTCAGAAGTTGTGTCAGTAGGTGATGGTGGTTAGAAGCCATCGCCAGTGGAAGGTGAGGAGCGCTTATCTCCAAGAGGTTCCCTCCGCTGTTTCAAGTTCTTCCAGAAACAATAAATTGGTGGTTGGTGACGTTACATTGATCAAGTCATTCTCAGACTCAAAATTTTCCGTCAGCTCTTCTCTGCCTTTGGTATTATGAATGAGCCCTTCCCTGATAGGTATGGACACAACAAACCCCTTCCCTACTAAATGGAACTGACCATATGTGGCCTGGCCATGGGCATAACCTGCTGTCTGATTAAGAATCATCACCTTTGTGCCAAACATGATTGTGGTGGAATGAATATCCTTGCCAGTGAATTTGATAGTAATCTTATTAGGCAGGTCAGTTCCAAAATTTGGATCAGAAATTAATTAGAAGGTCAATCTGCTCTAATCAAATTGCATAATATCCTTGACATTAATGCACTTAGTCTCAGTTCCCCATTCAGTGAAAGTTTAAGGAAGCAGTGCCCAAAAGGTACCACCTTCACTCCATTTTCTCCCTTTCTGTCATTTTAGTTTAGAGAAAAAAAATTAGTAATCCAAGTTCATTTGTAAATTTAAGAGTTCTAATAAATAAATTGTGGTGATTTCTAATTTTAGAAATCTTTATTCCTTGTGTCTGCCTTTTTCCTGTTCCATCCATCAATAAGGATGACTGTACATGAGGTATTCTGGCTGGTGTTCTATAATTCACTCACCCAGAGTTTCAACCAGTCTTATTACTATCAGCACGTTTCATGATAGCTAGTAACTGGTAGGGCTTGACTGCCTGATGCTGAGCCATCTTAGCATCAAAGTCAATCATGGCCTTAGCTCCCAGTAGGATGTGGCCTTCCCTGTAGAACCATTTATTAAACTCAATCATTGTCTTATTCATTCAAAAGGATAAATTCTGAGCTCAGTCTTTTTGGGTGGACAAGCGCTCAGAACCCCTAAACTTGCATAGAACGGCCTCTTATACTTCATCATAAGTTGAGCCCAGGCTCACATAGGGTATATCTATTTTATGCTCAACTTATCTAGGAGGTTTATCTTTGTCAAAGCCTCCAAGTGATATGGGCAACTCTCATTGTCATCTTAAGATAAAATAAAAGAGACGCTTCCCTTCATTATCAAAAAGTTATCAGGTTTCTGGGCTTAAATATTGAAACCTTTACTTTTTTTAAAGTATTTGGTGTTAGAAGGGTCATAGTGTGACTAGGATAAAAATGAGGCTCCATGGGAAAGATGCTGGCCTGATGTTACAGTTGCCAGGTTATTCAGCTTCTCTGTGGAACTAAAAGAAAGGGGAAAGCGGATATTCTTCCAGGGATACACCATTAGAGGGTAGGGTTCTTCTCTCATGATTCTGAGTATCCCTTATCATCCTCAAAATTCTGTTTTGGGAGAGTTAGCCTGACACGTGCACAACTTTTTTCCAGGATAACCGAACGTAAAAGTACGTCTGCTTCTTAGTTGCCTGAAGACAGGAGGGGTCAATTGTGCGCTTACACAATTTTAACACCATGCTTTCCAAATGATGAAGTATATTAACATCCTGACTAATGTGTCTTTCAATCACCATACAGAATTTAAGGTTAAGCGTTTATACTTTCTCTTATAGCCCTTAAACATCCTCATCCCATCTTGCACCAATTTCTCATGACTTCCATTTGTTCACAAAGTTAGGTGCTAAGTGTTATAGGCCTCTGAATGGGATTAGAAAGAAGCATTGGTCTTCTAAGTAGAACAACCAATTTCATGGGTGGACACTAGTTGTAGATACAGCTCTTTAGGGCTAAAAGGGACTGATAACGGTGGTTTGCAAGAGCTTGTAAATTAATAGTAGTAAATTTACTAAATAATTTCATCTGATTGTAAGTAGCATAGTAGGACTGTAGGTATGCATCAACCTGAGTTCTCACTTCATTGATGAGCTACATGCTTCATGGATTTTTCTTTTGTAAATCCAGACAGCTCCTCTATCTCAGCAATTAGTTGGGTTACCTGGCATTTCAAGACCACTTGGTTTTGATTCCATTCAATAGTGTAAACATTGTTGTCCATGGCAGCATTCCTTATGAGACTAATCTGGATTATTAGTTCTGCTACCAAAGCTTTGATTCTATCATGGGCCCAAAGGTAGTGATTTTGAATATCCTCAACAGTAGCTCATACCTCCCAGAATTAAGTTCAAGTCTTTCTCATCAATGCTTAGTTTGCTTCTACTAACACTTGAGTATGTATCACCAAGCGGTCTACGGCAGCATGGTAGTAAGGAATGGTATATTGTACATGTTAATAGTAGTTGCACATACTCTGCCAAGTGCTGCTTGATAGTTACGTAGTGGTCATCTCAGTACATGTTTTCGAAGTGGTTAGTTGGCAAAACGTTTGATAGGCCTCCCTAAAGTTGGTCCAAATTTCTGTCCTGATATAAGAGGTTTGACCTATTATCCATCTGACATCCTATGGCAAGCTGGTACCCTTGCATCAACGCCAGGGCTAGTTTCTCTACCTCATCATGGTCAGGTGCTTCACCTGGAAATGTTGTGGTGGTTGCATCATTTAAATTGTTTAAGTTAAGTGTTGATGGTGGTAGTTTCAGAGGTTGGGTCTTCAGCCCCAAATGAACATTTTTATACAGTGGGTCAGTTGTTTCCATTTTATAAAAATTCTTCCAGTCAGAATAATATTGGTATTTTTCTAGCGAGCAACAAAATGTGAAAAGTGTGTTGCACTTTTATATCAAATTACTAAAATAATAGATTCTAGCGTTTGAAGATGTGAGAAACTGAAAGTCCTCATTAGAAACGACTATTTATTAATTCCTTTGTACTAATGAGGTTACATCATGCCTATTGAACTCCTGTAGATTTTCCTCAACTGGCTAAAGAAAAAGTTAATAAAAATATAATGATAATTAAGCTGCAACCTATTTTTTAAAACCAGGTTTATTGATGTTATCTTTCTTATTTTTAAATTGTCTAGGATTGATCAGAGTGCAAACTTTCAACCCATAATTATGAATAGTTTTAAACATGCTTGGACTTACTGTCACTACTGGTCTTGAATCAACCATCAATTTTCTAGTTAGTATATGTTTGATTGACTAAGTTAGCTGGGAGAGGGGGCTCATTAGTAGTTCAGGTGGCTCAACAATATTGTAATTTTTGAGCATAATCCTGGGGTAAGATAATTATGATGAGAGTCAAATTATGGTCATCTCAGTAGCTGGAAGATGGAGTTTGTTAGTGATTAATGTGGTCTGACATTATTGGTAATTAAATATAAACCTTGTGTATGTTAATTCTAAAAAAGAGTCAGATGTTTGTCCTTCATGGCAATAGATAGCTTCATGTACAGTTAATTCCATAACCTTATAATACTGATACTAGTGCTGAATTATTTAGTAAATATAATTAGTCAAGTGCATAGGTTTTTGCCTTGAATAATAGTTGTAGATTATTTGGGTTGTGATTTCAAATCTAGTCAACCATTTTCAACAATATATTGGTTGGTAAAGCCATTGGGATGTAACAATCGCACATTTTTTACATTGCTCCTTAGCATATAGATCTGCAAATAACCACTTATGAGATCTAAGGCATTAAAATTTTTTAACTTTCTTTAAAAATTGAGAGAATCATCAATCAGAATTAAGGGCTCAAATTTTATTAATTCTATTTATTTGACCTTAATTAGTCAATTAGTAAGAGCCGTCCTACTCTTGAAAATAAGTACAGTTCTGTCCAAAAGACTACAAGATGGCAAAATCATCCCTTAATTAAATAGTTGATCAAGCTCTTTCCATACAACACTATTTTTGGCTAATATATACATTATGGGCTGGTGTATAGGTCTGGCATCCCCAGTGTCAATTTGTTGTTAAATTCCACTAGCGCATCCCAGGTTGTAATCACTGGTGGAAAACATCTGGAAAGTTTTTAATAAAATTAGAGATTGATCATTTTGCTCCTCCAATAGTCCTTCCAGATGATCTATCAAGATAATTGTGCAATCATTTTGATTTGCATTGGACAGGTTAAACTCTGATAGTTCTCCAAAGCTTTTTACATACTGAACCTCTTCTCTAAACACTAGATGTACATGAGCAATTTTTTGTACTTTCTTTACTTTAATTATTTTGGAAGTTAAGCTAGCAATGAGAACGCAAATCTCCTTGTGACCAAGGGCGATAATCCAGGGACCTCGTATGTCTTGATCTGAAACTTTTTCCATGGAGAATAGACTTCTCCTAACTATCTCTCAGGCAGCTCTAGAGATAGTCCATTGTTTACAATAAATTGTTCCTCAGGGAGCAGCTTGCAACTTAAAAACACTTGCAATGGGATGGCCTGATTTTTAAGAATGTTAAAAGTAATGGACCAAAAACTTTGAACAACTTTATAATAGCAAATGGAGCTATCCTGTAAGTGTAGATTGATTTTTAAGTTTATTGTCATTAATGAGTTGAACTTTTTCTTCATAAGAATAGTGCAAAGGCAACATCTGACCAAGGACCTTAAAATACCTTTTCTTTGTAATTGAGAACTGCTTCATATAATCTAATGAAACTAGTATATTTTAAAAACTGATAATTGCTACTGGTCAACATTATAGCAGAAGAGCTGACTTGTAAGGAGCCAAACCTCATTGGCAAAGCGCTATATGCTTCTTTTCAAATATGCTTTCCAGGCCAGCTGTTCCATATTGTTGACAGCTTTCCACTTTAAGAGCAAATTTTAGAAAATTGCAAAATGACTCAAAATTTTGTTTTCCAGAGCGCCGCTGTTGACTATTGTGCAAATCTGAATCTTATTCACAGGTATATCAATATAAGTGCAATCAGAGAAGTAGTTAGAATTTATGTTTAATGTAAGAATGGCAGGAGTATCAACTTTAAAAATTGTTGCCTTGAATTTCTCTCTTACATCCAGGAAATGGGCATTTTAAGCTTCTAGAGGCAAAGCCACCTTGACTCCTTTCAAGAAAGGTAAGTTTTTGTTTCATTCAAATCCCTAAAACGGGTTTGTTCTGAACTTGACATAGCATTGGTTTGTATATAATTTCGTGGCCCAATTTTCTCAAGCCTAGCATTCTGTCTCAGGGATACAGTTAGTACTAGGTTGGAGGGTGCTTTGTTAGTGGAAAAGGATTGCACTTGATTAGATTGTTTGTCTCATCATTGAAATGTGTTATATGAGAGTACAACAATAGAGCATCACTCTCTATTGTCAGTTGTCTTTATACCTTGTCCTTATAGCCACATGAAAGCAATGTAATTTATGTTGGGTCATATCTTTGCAACTGGCGTCATAATGGCCTTTGGATTCACAAATCCATCTGGTCACCTCAGTGATTCCACATTGAGGTCTGATATTTTCACACCTTTAAAAGCTAACTCTTATCATGTTTTTAGTGTTACCTCAACATTATTGAAACAAGTTACACAAGTATTGGTAAAAAGCGGCCTAAAAGTAATCTTGCAACGCATAAAATACCTTCTCTTAACTGATGTGTCTAATTTATTGTCCAAGGCTTGCAATAAAGATTGGTGCAAATCAGGGTAGTCCTTGTCATAATTTTAAAAGATAATTTGAGTTGAAGTCAGCCATCGCCTTTGCTTTTAACAGGACCTGAAACTCATTATAAACTGGATAGCATACTCAGTGATGGTCTCATTTTTTTAGTATAGTATAGTCATGAATTCAGCCTTGTAGGTGGCCATCTTGTTCGGAATACAAAGTTTTAACATGGAATCCTTGATGTCCGCAAAGCTCCAGTTGACCTTATATAGGTTAGGCATGATCTAGTCAAATTCATGATCGTCCAAATAGTTTATCATTGCGTTTAACTTAAAAGATTGTCAGCTCCATGCAGGGACATTTTAAACATCTTCATAAATGAGTGTACGCTCCAATGTCAATTGAACGATATAATATTGATGGGATTGAAATACTGAAAAGGTTGAAACAACATTCCAGGGGCGGTGACTCCAAAAGCGTTTTTAAGATGAGCCAAAATAGAATTTGGATTGCTAGTTTCATTAGAGTGGCTCCAGTATTGGGCTGTGGTTCCTAAGGAATGAGGTAAAGCAAGTTTCATGGCTGGCATGAACTGATGGGGATGACTTTCTGTTACAAATATGTACCCCACCTCTGATGTTCTTCCTCAAATAATTTAGGTCTATCCTGAGATGAAGCTTAAGAATTACATAGATACCGTCCTTCATTTATTTCAGTTCCAATGCACCGTTCTCATGACAATCACTCATCTTATTTTCATTCCACTTGCTGATTATAGTTTTATCAATGTGATCTTAGACCTCATTTTGTGTATAGAGATCTAAAATCATTTTTCATTTTTGGTCTTTGTTATTGTCCTGTAGTTTTCAGGTAATATAATAAAGGTCATTGTTGGCTGAAGTACATCTTCTGATAATTGTGAAGGTTGACGAAACTTTTCTTCTATGCCTCAATATCTTGATACATGGAGACTTGCTGTCGCCAAATTTGCTTTAGTTCCTCCTGTAGGGAATAGTAGCTTCATCGTACTGCCAATATGTTGGGCTGTAATTTTCATTCCATGGTGGGTGTACTTGCTGAGATCTTCTATGGATTTAGCTTGTTATACTTTAGCTCAAGAAGCATTGATGGCGTTTCAGGGCCTATAAATGGAACTGATTTTTTCTTGGACCCATTTAGTGATAACAATTCTCTTTTTCAATTCTTGCTGGATGATCTTGATCATGTTGTGGTTCATCTGGTTGATAAATTTGTCTGGTTTCTAAAAAGTTTGTTAACTGAGTCTGTGGTTAAAGTCTAATGCTTGTTATACACCACAAAACTGATTATTATTTGATTGTGCAGAGATTTCAAAGCATCTGCGCTCTTCTTGTTCCTATAAAACATTTCTATTATTAGAGCATTGTGCCAGACAATTGTCATCTGAAGTTTGCGTACAGATGGTTGGATATACCCAGTAATATATTATCTAAAACGCATAAAGTTGCTGATAAGAATAGTATATGCCATGTTTCATGCCTCAAAATTGTTCAAATCTATGTATTAATTGCTCTTGGTTGTATTACTAGTTAATCTAAGAAGGCGTGAGGTCATGATTTTCTGACTTAAGAGTTGAATGCGCAATAGCATTTGTGTAATTTGATAAATATGCCCAGTGGGAAGGAGTAGGAATCAGGTCCTTCAAAATTATAATGTAAAGCTAAACCCTATGTCAGCTTGAGCTAGCTAGGAAGTACTATGCAGATTAATATAGGACAAAAAATTTTTTGTCACCCTCTTCTTTTAAGTTTGGCTCCATGTTGGTTATGATTAATCCTTAGGATTAAATGGTTTTATTGTGCCCCCTGTATTGAGCACCACAATGTAGTTCGTGGCAAATGCACACTACTGCATTGTTTAGAGTTCATTTTAAAGTAATTGAGGCGGGTGGACTTTGGTCAATTATACCACAACAAGTTTTTTATAGCCAGTACAGGTTTCAAACATGTGTTGAACAAAAGCTGCACTAGAGTGGAAGCAGAGATTACCTTGCCTTGCTAATCACACTTTTTAGAGTTCCTTTTAGAACATCTTTATTCTTCCTTGATTTCTCAACCTTTGTCCCCTGACAAGGTCCTAGTCTATTAGTTATTGTATAGAAGCATTACGCAATATCCAATTTCTACAATTCCTGGTATAGTAAAACTCTACTCCAGGAATAACTTCCAAGTACTAAATAAAAATTGGGCTTAATATGATACTTTATTATGGATAGTGGAAAATATTATGAATCAACCTTTGAGCCTCTAAAAACTTTTCTGATTTTTAGCACAATTGACAGTGAGTACAATGGGTATAATTGTATACTAGGCATAATGGTAACCATTTCCAGAAAAATTCGTAAAAGGATAAAGAACAAAGCGTGTTGATTCTGGAATGGCTGAGGGGATTTAGATGGGAGAACAGATTAAAACGCATTAGCAACTAGTCACTTACATTTAACCTTGTAATGTCTAATTAGTAACAAAAAAGGGGATAGAAAGTTGAGTAATCTGGGGCAAGTCAAAAAATTGATAACAAAGAAATAAACTTGAAATGAAGAGTAACATAGGGAATTCATTATGTACTAAAACTATTATATTTTATACAAATCAAAAGCAGTCAATTTAAATGTAAAAAAGTACCTTCAAATTAAATTATTATAAAAACAAAATAAAAAATTTGAATTAAGTAACAAAAGCATGATTAAGATAAAACCATCACCAAATAAAGTAAAGCCATTTTTAAATTATTAATCAAAGAATCTTAGCCTGTGAAACACTGGCAGTATTAAATTTGTAATCAAATAGGTTTTTAATTAACAGTTTTTAATCTAAAATCCAAAATTGCTTCCCCAGATAAACCAATACTGATTTAAGAAATATGAGAAATATTCTAATTATAATCTCAAATTGTTAGCTCATAGCATATAATTGTAAGTCTAGATGGAACAATATTGAAATTTATCATGTAAGGATTAAAATAGCACTTATTCACTTAGAATAATAACTTCAAACTATTGAAACGCTTTCTATGAGATTTATTAGTTCATTTTTATAAAAGGGACAGACAAAGATGATATTATTTCAAAAATATTATAGCTAATAACTGTAGAGGTACTTACTCTTATAGACGTAACAGAAAATTAAATTGTAATAAATCAAAAGAGCACATTATATAAAAGACTAAAATAAAATCCTTACATAGATAAAGTAACTATAGCATCCAAAATAAGATACAAGCAAGAACAGATATATGCTTTATGTAAAAAAAGAATCACATAAAACACTTACCTCAGAAGATCAGTTGCAAAAAATAAGAAACTCTATAAAATTGATGGTAAACAAAATTGAAGATGATCACATCAAATAGTGCTATGTACAATTACAAACCTAAAGAATTTAGATAAAGAAACATTTAGATATAAGTGGTATATTGTTGCACCCAAATACCAGACAAGAATTTCTAGTTAAAAGATTACCAATATTCAAAAAATATGCTTAATTTCTTACTTTGAGAAGTATAACAGTATTTAAAATCTTTTAACAATCACAAAATATTTTTATATTCTCATTTAGTATTAAAACCAAACTTTAGAGAATTCACACTGAGATAAGCACATAGTAAAGTGATTTAAAAAACAGCAATATACAATCAATTAAGCTCTAAAACCTGTTGAAAAAATATCTTTATGCTGATTTTTAGTTTTTAAGGCTTATACTATGATTATTGTTTCCATAAAGTATTTAGTATCATGTGCACTCTATCCTTTATAATAGTAGTGGGTTTTAAACTAACCTTAATTTACCATAGTCTATAAAAAGCTAAAATAGTAAGTAAGTTTAATGATTCTCAAAAATAAATTAAAGCAAATTCTCTAATCATAAGAGCTCCTTTGCTTATCTGATAAATAAGCTTAAGATTCTGGTGTATTAAAGGAGTGAATTAATCCCAGTATTTTCAACAAAATTATCTTAAAAATATCTAATTTGAAGCCAAATAAAACCAAGGTTTAATGCAGGAAAATCTTGTCCTGAAAAAAAATAAAAGATAAACTTTAGGAACTAAGAATAAAAAGGGTCTGTTTCAAGCTACTTAAGAAACTTGGTAAGTATGAAAAACACCAATTAGTTCTTATAAAGTTATTAAAGAAAATTGAAATACATACTTTTTTGCAAATTAACTTAGGAAGATAAGTTTAGTATAATATTTAAAAAGTAATTGTCCGGTATTTGGATTATTTGAGTAAGCCTGACCATACAAGCTGAGTATATGTTGCAATTTGGTCTGACCAGCCATTTCATTATTTTATTTTATTTAAATCTGTATTTTAAACAATGTTTTTGACTCCTTGGGCCTTGACGCCAAAATCAATTAGTTAAATTATTATAGGATGAATTGCCTTGATGCAAATCAATTCATCATAATTTGGATACACCGGATTACTAGCCCACACATCCATATTTTTATCTGACTAGTAATTGATAGGATTAGATTAGTATCAATTTACTCTAGGACATAACAAGAATAACTACTGAGGGTTGAATTCTTTGTACCACACTGACAATATTCTCAAATTACTTACTATCAATTTACAAAAGCTTCAAAGCGTTAAAATAAACTCCATTTTTATTCATAGGTATTTTTCCCTTGCCCCATCGGCATAAAAACAATCCTTAACTGATTTATTTTCAAATTACCAAGACAATGATTTCTACCATCTTCTAGAATAAATATGCACTTCTTGGTACTCTACTGTGTAGTTTAAACTATGGGAATGGAAACTTAAAAGGATCTTTTCTTTCACTCAGCTTGTTTTAGCTGTATATTAAAACCTTTGATAATAAATTTATCTTCTGTTTTTAGGTCTACTGTCTCCATACAGTTTCCCTTAGTTTATTATAAAAAGTATTGACCTGTTCTGTTGTAATTTAAGCCTCAGCACTGACTATAACTTTTGATACTCTCTAAAGGGGCCACTTTTGATACCCTGTTTTTGATATACAAAACACTAAGCTGTCATACTCTAATGACAATTGTTTGAGCAACCCGCCATACATTCCTTATAATAACCAGGCTATGATGTGGCCCAGATGAGTTCTAGTATCACGACCCTATTTGCTGAAGCTTTATTTCACAATGAACCAGCGGAAGAAGCATGTCATGGCTTAAAGATGACATCATAATGGGGACAAACGTTAAGGACAAAGCTGCATGTCAGGAGGCCAAGAAGATGAAGTTATAAGGCCTCCCTGACCTCAAGCATACCTTAGATCAACGCTGGGTAAGGCGAGGTATGCCCAGGTTGGTCCTAGGGATGCAAGAGAAGTTTAACCCTGTATAACAGCAGGTGCATTAAAGAAAACTAGTTATGCAATTAATAAAAACAGTTCGCTTCAGTTTATCAGTGAACAGGGTCTTAGAACCCGTTCAATTTTTTAAAAGCCATCTTGGGTCAGCTGCTACTACAATCATTGAGCTGAGTTTGGTTGATTACCAAGTATAGTTTAAAGCCTAATGGAAGTGTGCGGTTATTGGTGCACCTCAGCTTGGACCTGCTTCCATTGATTTATTTTCCACCAAATTCCCTTAAATTCTTTTCCTTTAGATCAATCTCTCTCATTGGTCGACTTCCCTTATAATAAACCCCTACTCTAGTACATCTTTTTTATATGTTATCTTGGACAATCCCGTGCATGAACCTCTTTGAGGTTGTCCCTCTCAACATTAACCATTTAATTTTTACTACTATAAATCTATCCTCCCATAAACCATTGGGCTGCCCAGGTTCTCACAAACTTATGTCATCTCTACACTACCCCTCTGAGCACCGCATGATTTCATTTTGGTTATTCCCTATAATGATAACCCTCCTCAACCTAAGTTATTATAGCTCAAGCACCCTCTGCTGGGCTCTAGTCATTTTAATACTAATGACTAGTTCCCTGGAGTTGGCCCTGTGCACCATGCACTACCACGCTGGGAATAGGAGAGTTATAGACACTATCCTTACATTAGTTGACCAACCATTTTACTTTACCTATGAACTTTTTGTGTGGGACTTTCACAAAGTGCAGATGGTGTGTGCCAGCTGTTGGCCACGGCCGCAGTGGGGCTCACCACTCTTTGCCTTTTTTCCTGAAGGTTGGAGCATCTTGGCATTATTTTTGACACCTCTAACTGGAAAGTACCTACCCTTCTTGCTTGTATCTGGTGGATACAGATGCTTCACGGTCCAAGAGTCATAATTCCCCAACTTTTCACCAAAAATAATAAAATTGATTTAAATAAAGTGGGTTTTACTCAGCACCGCGCTCAGACAGTGCAGGTGGGATCCTCGATGGTGGGTCTGGGGTTATGGCCTTAGATAACGTCAGACAACCTGTTGCCAAAATGGGAATAGGGTTTTTACAACTAAAAACGCATTTTATAATGGCGTTGCCATATATACAACTGAACCATATTTATATCTAATAACTCAGATATGTAACCTAATCCTGTGTATCATTTTATCCCAGAAAACCCACGCTTGAACACCACAATGATCCGCGGAACTCAGGATGTGGAAAAGGAGTTACAAATACAATATAAAAATGTTTATGCAGTTGCTGAAGATATCGTGGGATATATGGCTTCAGTAGCTTAGAGCAATTAAATATCCCTCTCCATTATTTGATGCAGAAATATACCCTGGGGCAAGTTAAAACCTGAAGAATAGTTTGGTGTTGAAGTGTTGGCGTTGTCTGCTATTAATAAAGATCATTCGGGATATTTTTGTTAACTGCTACCCTTTTATCACCTTCAGGAAAATTAGCACTACTAATTTGGTGTGTATTGGAGCCTCTGAGAATTTCATTGACCAGACCTAGCTGACTACCTTGAGCTGAGTTACTTTCCAGGTGGTATGGTTAGGTGAGGGGCTTCTCAAGGTATTCCCACCCTGAAGGTACTAGGGTTAGTGGATTATCAAGTGGGCAAGTATCTTTTGATGACCGTTTCCAAGCAATCAAGAACCTCTAGTACCCCATTATTTTGGGAGTAGAGTGGTTGCGAAAGTTTGACGTCAGGACCAACTTGAGAGGCAATACCCTATCCTTAACATTAATGAATGGTTGTACATTCATTGTTCCTTTATCTGAGGCTAACTTCCAGGGCGATTTGCCCCACTGGCCCAATATCCACACCCTTAGTCTCGCTCCATTGCTGAAGCCCTCACCAGAAGTACCTTTACCTTCTTGTTTGGAGGGTCTTGAATCTTCGTTTGATGCGGCTCCAGACAATGAATTACCTTCCCATTCAGAGTTTAATTGCAAGTTCAAGCTCACAGTTAATCTGGTGCGCATATCTTCCCCGTTTTACACTTTGATTTTATGGGAGGAAGCAGCATTAGATGTGTGGGTTAAGGAGCAGTTAGACAAAGGCGTGATTTTTCAGCGTACCTCCCCAGTATGCTCCTTTTTTCTCTTTATGGAGAAAGCATATATAGCTTTACGTCCTTGCGTAGATTATGAGAACCTAAACAATGTTATTGTACTAGATCTCCATCCAGTCCCTTTGGATTTCCAGATTTCACGCTATGTGGAAAAAGCTAAAGTCTTCTACAAACTGGATTACATCAATGCGTTTAATAAGATCCAGATTAAGAAGGGACAGGAGTGGTTAACCGCATTCTGTACCAGAAAAGGGATTTTCCTGTTTTGTGTCATGCCCTTTGGGATTAATAATGCCCCTGCTATCTTTAAACGCCGTATTGATGCAGCTTTGGGGGACCTGCTGGGGTATGTGCGGTTACCTACATGGATGATATTCTGGTGTTTTCCCCTGATCATGAGTCACATGCAGTACACCTTTGGCAAGTGGTGGAGAGGTTAAAGGCAGCCAACCTTACTCTGAAGATCAGCAAGTGTTAATTTTTCAAGTCCTAGGTCACCTTTCTGGGCAACTTCATGTTTGACCAAGGACACATGATAACTCCATACAAGTAGAAGGCGATTCAAGAATGGCCCACCCCAACTTCAGTAAAAGAATTAAGGAGTTTTTTGGGGACGTGTACGTTCCTCAAGAAGTTCACTTCAAATCTTTCTGAGGTGGTGGCACCCTTGTATAAGGCAAGTGGTGCAAAAGTGCTTCAGTGGTCCCACGTTTTGGAGGATGCTTTCCAAGCAGTAAAGTGCACCCTGTTGTCCACGTCCATCTTTCGCCAGGTAGATCCTAAAAAGGAGTTCATTGTGTCTACTGATGCCTCCAACTTCACCATATCGGCTGCCTTATTACAAGTAGGCGAAGATGGAATAGAGCATCTAGTGGGATATTTTTCTAGGAAGATGTCTCTACCTGAGTTAAACTAACCCATTTATGAAAAAGAGTTATTAGCAGTGGTGGAGGCTTTGACTTATTGGCGTCATCACCTACATGGCTCTTCCTAACCTTTCCATGTAAGTAAAGACCACCGTGACTTGTTGTACTACCATGCACCTCATGTCTTAACTCCATGGCAGACCCATTGGCATGAGACCCTTGCCCAATTTGCATTTTCTTATGAGTTCACCAAGTCCAAGGAGAATGAATTGGCGGATGCTTTGAGCCGCAATCCTGCATTGGCTCCCAACTTAAAGGAGGTATAGGTTCATAATACCCAGTTGATAATTCCACCGGGTAAGATTGTGTCTCAACTTCCCTCTTCCACAGCCAACAGGCCAGCGCTTGCTCCTCTAGAAAATGCGGAGGAATACAGTATGTTCAGAAAGGTAGTCCTTTCTCAGCCATTATTGGCTGAACATACTATGGTACTTACTAAGAGTGCGCTTAATCAGGAGGATCTAACCAGGGGTTATTATGTAAAGGATGAGATGGTGTAGTTTCAGGGGCGTCTATGGGTTTCTGCTGGACCACTTCATTTGGAAATCATCTGGGACCATCATGACGAAATCACCGTTGGTCATCCTGGGAAAACAAAGACTTTGGAGTTAATTTGATGCACATACAATTGTAAAGGCTTACCCTCTCAGGTGGTTAGGTATTGTAAATAGTGCATGATCTGCAATCAAATGAAACCAAGTTGACAACCTATAGCGGGGTTGTTGGTACCAGTTCAAAAGACTGAAGGGCCCTGGACTTCCCTATCAGTGGATTTCATTGTGGAATCACCTGTTTCCGATGGTTATGATGCCATCATGGTAGTGGTGGACAGTTTCATAATGTTCGCCCACTTTATTCCTTGCAGAACTGCAATAACCGCGGCTGAGATGGCTAGGCTTTTCGTCACTTATGTGTTTGTGCTTCAAGGGGTCCCCCAGGAAATTATTGATTGGGGACCCCAGTTTACTCCTTTCTTTTAGGAAAGTTGTGTAAGACTCTTCAGATTCGCCCCTGCCATTTAAAGCCTTTCATCCCCAATCAGATGGGCATACTGAACGAGTGAACCAGTGTTTAGAACAGTTTCCGTGGTGTAACCTTGCCACAGATCATTCAGATTGAGTTCCTCACCTTCCTATGGTCCAGTTTAGCTACAACAACACTTTTCATGCTTCTACAGTTGTTCCAAATTTTTTGCCAACCATTATTTTAACCCCGCCTTTAACATGAATCCCAGCTGTGAATCTAAAGTTGAAGCGGTGGTGGACTTTGCTAAGACTATCAAGAAAGTACACCAGGAGGTTTCCACGAGTTTGGAGGCGGCAATGCAAGTATATAAGGAGAACGCTGATAGTAAGAGATGAGTGGGTCCAGTGTACAAAGAGGGGGATCTCGTGATGCTTGGTGCTTGTAACAACCCCCTATAAAGCAGCCATGCAAAAAGCTGGGATCAAAGAGGGTTGGCCCTTACAGCGTTGTTAGAAAGGTGAGCCACGCCTCATACCAGTCATATCTTCCCTCTTTGTTTTGGATCTTTTCAGTCTTTCATGAGAGCAAATTGACGTTGTCTAAGGGCTCCCCACCAGAGACTCCTGAGGCATATCTCATGGATGGGGCACCAGAGTGAGAAGTAGAGGAGGTAGTATCCTCTCGCCGAGTAAAAAAAGGTTTAAGTACCTGGTATCTTGGAAGGGATTCAATGCTGTGGAAAACAGTTGGGTACCAGCGTGCATCTGTGCACATGCCCAAGACCTGATCGATGTTTTCCACAAACATTTTCCCCAGGTCGCCAGATCCTAGTCAAAGCAACCCGTTTCCACAATGAAGTTGGCCCCAGCCCACAAGAACTTTTTCCTGGCCAAGCTCCTGGAGGGGGGTGGAGCCCCAAAAGGATAAGAGGGTAATGTCATGGCTTAAAGATGACATAATAATGGGGCAAACTTTAAGGACAAAGCTGCATGTCAGGAGGCCAAGAAGATGAAGTTGGAAGGCCTTCCTGACCTCAAGCATACCTTAGATCAATGCTGGGTTAAGGCGAGGTATGCCCAGGTTTGTCCTAGGGATGCAATAGAAGTTTGACCCTGTATAACAGCAGGTGTGTTAAAACGAACAACTTTTTAATTAATGAAAATAGTTCACTTCAGTTTATCGGTGAACAGGGTCTTAATTCCCATCCACTTTTCAAAATTTCCAGCTCAGGTCAGCTGCTACTACAATCAATATTCTGAGTTTGGTTGATTACCAAGTATAGATTTACTGCCCAATGGAAGTGCGCGCTTATTGGTGCACCTCATCTTGGACCTGCTTCCATTGATTATTTGTTCCACCAAATTCCCTTAAATCCTTTTCCTTTAGACCAATCTCTCTCATTGGTCGACTTCCCTTATAATAAATCCCTACGCTAGTACACCTTTTTTATATGTTATCTTGAATGATCCTATGTGCAGACCTCCTTGAGGAGTTCCCTCACAACGTTAACAATTTAATTTCTGCTACTATAAATCTATCCTCCCATGAACCATTGGGCTGCTAGGTTCTCACCAACCTGAATTATCTCTACACTACCCTTCTGAGCACCACATGATTTTATTTTCGTTATTCCCTCTAATGATAACCCTCCTCAACCTAAGTTACTATAGCTTAAGCACCCTCTGCTGTGCTCTAGACACTTTAGTACTAACGACTAGTTCCCTGGCGTTGGCCCTGTGCACCATGCACTATCACGCTGGGAACAGGAGAGTTATATACACTCTCCTTACAAAGAAGTTTTTATTATCATCAAATTATATCAGGATACAAAAACTTTATGCAGCCTGGTCCAATATCAGGGGTAGGATTAAAGGATTTTGATTTTTCGTTGTTAAGTCTATTTAGAAGCAATAGAATGTGAAAAAAATTTATGGTGGAATGGCAGCACTTTACTTGAATAGTAAAACAACTCCACAAGAATCTTAAGTATACTATGCATAAGTGTAGACAAGCGCAGTACTAAGCCAAAACAACAGATATTAATTTTGACGGTTTTATAAAAACAATTGTGGTTACTGTGCCCAATGTATTAATTGCTGTGCCCTCCAGCTGAAACCCCCAGCCCTGCCATGGCGGCCGCCGCTTTAATTAACTATGACCTTCAATTTACTTCAGTGCCTTCTCCTTCATTGAACCCAGTTACTTGCCCAAGTTTGATAGGCATTGAAAAAACCATACTTTTGTATTCTTATTTGAAATTACTATGGGAAAACAACAATGACCATATAAAAACTGGACACGCTGATAAATTTACTGGATACATATAGTCAGGAGTTAATATTGCCGAAAATACTGAAGTCAGCATTTCTTACCTTAACGCCAAAAACATTATTATTGATGAGTTTGGTGGGGGGAACTGATGATAGGATAGAAACCAATTTTCTGGCTATTAGCTTCAAACTCAGTGAAGAAGTTTTGCCATTCAAAAATCTCTTTTACCATGAGGCTCAAGTATTGCATGGAGACCAAGTTGCTGAGTCATTGTGATTCTCAGGTTGCTTTTACCACGCCTGCAAGCCTCATAGGGAATTGTTTTGGGCCATTCTCCCCATGTTAGATACCAATACTACCATTACAAAATGGTGAATTGTCTCCATTGCTGCGTCCTTATTTTGTGCGCTCTTAATACAAAGATTTCCAAGAAAGGGTGAAGTATTTATTTATTGACTGCAACTACTGACAAAGATTTTGGAAAAGCTAAAATAGAGTAAAAAAGGGCTTATTCTACATCCTTTGGAATTATAAAAAATCTAGCTGATGATCTAAACCTAATTGAACGCTGGCTCTCTGGCTGAAGCTTCTTCTATGATATAAAAACGAGTTTTTAAGGCTTCACTGCCGCAGTCAAACAATGACATATCAAATTATCAGAGTCAATCAGATACTACTGACATCTACATGCTCACGGGCCTATTTAATCACGCTGAGTGTACTTATTGTGATATTAGCATGTACAATGTACCATTTCAGGGCAATCGTGGAAAGTGGAGTATACATCAACATAGTCTCTTCAAAGCTCATGACCAAGTGTGAGCCTTAACCTGATATTGCCCACTGCAAAGAATATGAAACCGTGGGACCTAACACCATTACCTCTCTGGGAGCATATAGCTCCCTGCCACTGGGGTGCTAAACTGAGGTGTCGTCTTTTCCAGCCATTGTTTCACCTCATGAGATTTATTAGTTACTTATTGGTGCCTCTTTTCTGAGGAAATATGGGTGAAAGCTAACTGTGAGGACAATACCTTCCCTATATTATAAGTGAAAATCCTCCAATGATGAACTTGCTTGGTGGTCATGGCTATTGAGCATTCAAGTGATCCCAATGAGATTTCATTGCTGACGCCAGATGAGGAGATGGCGTATCTTTTCAGGGTTGGATTGTAGACTAGTTAGCAACATGCATACTGTTTCTACATATTTTTCAGTACCAATAGAGTTTAAATATACCTCAGATTGGACCCAACTCTCAACTCTATTAATTTGTGAATGATTAGTATAGTGAGTGAATTATTTCCCTTGAGTATGTAAAGGTGGCCAAAGCCCCTTAAATTTACCTCAGCATATTTTAAAGTCCAACTGGATCTTACTCCATACTGGACAAAAGTGTACTTATAAACCAGGGCATAAGGCCCTAGTCTGAACAGATACCACTTTTCAACTTCCTGAAGGGTTGTATGGTAGATCCTCCCACCGATATGCCAATCCAAAAAGGATTGGGTTGTTGCCTCTAATGCTTTTTATCCCTCACCAGGGAGAAACCAAGGTGTCTTTGAAAAACACCTACACCTACCCAGTGCATAGTAAAAGAGCATTAAATAATTTTTTATTTTAAGTGTTGCCTGTCCTAGTAGCCTCATCGTTCTAGTTACCATCTAGCCCGCTCATTTCTGTGCTTAATGTTTGGTCAAGTGAAGGGAAATGGTGCGATTTTGTCTGACTAATCATTCCTTATTTATTTAAAACAATATTTAAGAAAAATGTTTTGACTCCTTGGGCCTTAATCCAAAATCAATCAGCTGAATTAATTTATTATGGATTACCTTGATGCTAAAATCAATTCATCAAATTTAGTTACAGCGGATTATTTAGCCCACACGCCCACATTTTTATGTAGCTAGTAATTGGTAGGTTTAGATTAATATCAACTTACTCCGGGCCTAACAAGAATAGCTTCTGAGCTCAATTTCTTATCAACCCACTAGTAATATCCTTAAAATCAAATAATAGCAATTTACAAGGCTTTATGGCGTCGTAAGTTAAATCCCTTTTAATTCATTATATTTTCCCTTGCTACTCCAGCATAAAAACAATTGGTAAGAGTTTCCCCAAGATTCCAAGTCAATGATTAGCTACCATTTTCCATAATAACTATTCACTGCTTAGTACTCAACTTTGTAGTTTATTAATAAGAGAATGGAAAATTAAAAGGATCTTTTTTTCAACCAGCTTGTTTTAGCTATTATCAAAACCTTTGATAATATTTTTTATCTTCTGTTTTTAGGTCTACTATCTTTAAACAGTTTGCCTTAGTTTATTATAGAAATTACTGACCTTTGTAGTTGTAAATCAAGCCTCAGCGCTGATTACAATAGTATAGTAATGCTTAGTGAATAGTCTAGAATTCTCAGGGCTCAACAGATTAAAGACTTGATAGTGGGACGTTCTATAGGTTAAGTAAATTATAAACCTGATCTAATTGCATACTAAATGCCTCGTAGATACCCAAATGGCTGCAAAGGGGCAACCGTTGGTTTTTCTGTGGCAACCCCAAGGGTGGTAGAGTCTTGGAGGATGACCACTCCTCCTGGGTTTGCAGTTGCTGCCTTTACTAACTGTCCCTTTAAAAAATTATCCACCCAAGTGCTGTTATTCTTTAGACTCACTCAGTGATAATGACCCCACTATTTAAGTTAGCTAAATCTGCAAATTATATCAAACTGGCTTTATTCTGATATGGGTAAGCGCAGAAATCATTTTGAGGTAGAAAGGTTGGTTCAAGCTGCCATGCAGAATCAGAAAAGGTGTTGGCATGGCAGATTGGTTTATCTAAGTTAATTGGGGTAGTTTGCCCCAAAGATGAATGCTATGGACGTTCTGAACCCTGGTTCCTTGTTAAGTTGGGTGGACAGGAGTTCTTCACTTATAGATGGCATGCTGAAAATGACAGGCTGAAAAACTCCATGGTGGCTAAACTATGTTGAGCCAGTGGTGGACCAGCAGGGAAAATCTGGCATCTGGAGAAGATTTAATACAAGGCAAGTTGTTAAGCCCAATATTGACCAGATTGTGCTGAGCCAATGTTGGATTGATAAAAAATCTGGTGGATAGGGATAGCCTTTATGAGCAGTGTATTGGGGAAATAACTCAGGAGCGTAACTCTCAACAGCTTCTGCTAAAGTACAGCAAGATGATAGGTCAATAATTGGAGTATCCACTTCATTATCATCAGAGTTTGACGTAGATGGTGACATGGTCTTCTGGTTTAAAAAGAATGGCAGAAAATTAGAGAACTTGGCAGAGTCTGTGGAAAATTGTTAGAAACATAGTGTTTTCTTTAAAATATCAAAAACTGAAATACCTGACAACAGTCCCTATGAGGGCCTGTTGTCTTTTATCAGTGGAGGAGAAAAATTGGAAGGTGGTCTGGGACTGACCTGGATTGGGCCCTCTTTTTGTTGGTTTCTATTGGTTAGATTGGCAGAACAACATACGTTAAGGGATACTTGATCAGTTTGTATGTAATCATAAAAACTTTGACAGTGGATATCTTGGATCAGTGGTAGAGTCACTTAAATAGACCCAAACTTAAACAGATTTGCCCAGACTGAACGTTTGGTGTATTCTTCTTCCCAAAAAATTTATTTCGCTCGTTAGTATACTTTCCAAAGCTCCCAGGGTCAAACTATTAACTCAAATTAATCATGATCTATAACTATAAATCTTTTGATCCACTACCCATTTTTCTAACCCTTAAGGGGTTTCAATGTTTTCAAGTTGTTATTAGCAGTTGCAGAAGGATTGAGGGATACCAGACTGGGGGTAATGGGTCTTGGGGCCCTGCTAATGGACCCTGATATGAGCAACCTCCCTTCAACCCCCTAATTCTTTCTAACAGAACAGAAATTTAAAAGGGGTATGTCATGGAGCGTGCTGATATTAGTAAGACTGTCCTGGAACTCAGGATGAATTGACACCCAAATCACTAACTAGAATATCTCTGGTACATTCATCCACATAGTATATCTAAAGAAATTAAGGCAACTGCAAACACCAGTCAGAGATTTCCAAACTTTAAAAATCATACCCACTAGGTTTCTAGTAATTGTAGTAAATACACAATTAAATTGGTTTTTAAGGGGTATTTATTCAACTAAAAATAGCATAAAGGGAAAAAATGGAGTGTCAGCGGAATATGCCAGAGTCCGCTGCCTTGTAAGCTCACCAAAAAATAGGAAATGAAATAAATGCATTCAAAATCTGGAAAATTTATGCAATTCAACTAAAGTGGATCACCATTTTAAAATCTACTTGATGCTGGATTGATATAGGCCTAGCCATCTGGCTTAGGCTTAAATTTGCCACCAAATTTCCCCTCTCAAAGCGATTCCACTTTGCAGATTGATGGTGCTTCATCCAGCGGGAAACTTGGTGCACCTATGGCCAGGCCACATATGGATGGTCCCATTGGGTAGGGAAGGGGTTTATTGCACCTGTAACTATCAGTGATAGTTTCATGACTAATAACTCCAATGGAGAACAGCAGTTGGGATTACCAGCATAAAACTGACTTAATTTAATTTTGCTGGATATTGATTTAATTTTATCAGTGGTACTTAACCCAGCAGAGCTAACCTCTTACAGGGGAGAATCGCTGCCAAACTTCTGCTAGTGATAGCCCTTCAGCCGCCTCCACTTCCCAACTCACACCTCAAATTTTTGGACCAACCCATGAATGGGTGGTTGGTATGGGGGAAAAACGTGAATCTCAAGGGGTACACTGTCATCCGCCTCTCATCTACCACAATGGTTAAGTCACACATGGTGACCAAAGTGACAGCTGCTGGTTTCCTCACCTTCTTGGTATAAAATGGAAATTCCTCAAAATTAAGCTGCAGGTGTTGATCTCAAGATTCAAGGTGCCTTTCCCTTTTCAAGTCATGGGAGCGCTCCCACTGGAATCTTAGGCAAGCGCAACATTTTTGTGCGCCTTTGGAAGTTTGATCTCATATATGTAGGCAACCTTTAGGGGAGGACGGCGAGCATCCTAATGTGTGATGTGGAAGGCCTCCACCAACTTGTGGAAATTGGTACAATCGCAGGCACTAACCCAGCTGTTCACATAAAAAGGAAAACCCTTCCTCGCCACCATATACTGCACTAAATGGCTTGATTGATGGGATGACAGAATAGCTCCAACTCCATCTCTGCTGAGTCTTCAATCATGAAGGCTCAGGATCAGTGGGCGGCGTGCCTGTAGATGGTAACAACTGTGATGCATGGAAGATGGGGTGCTGTTTTCAATAGCGGGGGAGACAACCAAAAGGCCCCATTGCCCAAATCCTCCTCAACCACATGAGGGCCTAAGTGCTTACTTGCAAACTTCTGCAAGGGATCCTCTATATGAAGGTGTTGCGTATTGAGCAGGAACAATGACCCCACCGTTATCTCATGGGCGGAGAGGAATTTACAATCTGTTAACCACTTGTAATTGCTAATGGCTTTGGTCAGACGCTCCCAAACCATGGATTGAGTGCTCAAGCTTTGATGCACATGGTCGCTGCATCAGGGACTTCCAGGCGAAGGCGAGGCCAGGGTAAAATTTTGAGATATACCCAGTGTGGCCTCACAAGGCAAAAACCTGGTATATTTATGGGAGGCAGTGTTGTATACAAATAGTTAAATGGGAGATTATCCGCACAAGTATCCTGTGCAATGGTATTATAACACTGGAGATACTGTTTAAGGACCTGGTTGACCTTCTCCATTTGCCCACCAGATTGGGGATGGTATGTGGTTGAACGGCACAGCTTAATCTTCAGGATAGCCAGGAGAACCATCCAAAAATGTGCCATGAGTTGCAGAAACCAGTTGCTCTCAATTTCCTGAGGCAAAGCAAACATCAAGAAGACATACCGCACGAAGAGCTGGGCCATTTTCTTGGAGGTAATAACAAATTAACAGTGGATATACTGTTAAAATTGGTAAAGCGGTCTACCACCACCTTAAGTGCTTAAAAAACACTGGAGCTGGGAAGCTCAACAATTAAGTTGATGGATATCGAGGTCCAAAGACCCTCAGCCTCTGCAGGGGATGGAGATTCCTTTTCCTACCTGATAACCTTATTTTACCCATGCGCACATTACTCAACCAGAGATCCACGCTGGAATATCTTTCAAAATCCCTATCAAGTTATACATCCGCTTCATGAATGTTAGGCATTTCTTGTTTCTGAGGTGATCCACTGCAGGAAGGTCAGATGAGCCCAAATCATCTCATTGCAAAGTAGAGGCAGAACCCAAACTCAGAATTTAAACAAGATTTTAATTCACTAACAAATAATGACTTTACCAAAGCGCTGGAAGCACTAGCTGGTCATCCACCTCCAACCCCTCCACACAGGCTGTTTGACCCACTAATACTAAGATACTAATGACACCTCCAGACCCCACTCTGCCACCAAAATTGCAGGAGGAGCAATAAATAGAATCTGGGCTAGAAGAATTGCCGTGGGTAGCATCTCTCCTTCCTCCTATGTTGGACTCAAAGAAGGGTTTTGACTCAACAAATTAGGAGGACGTCCAAAAAACCCTTAACTAAGTCATCTTTAAAAAACTGTAGAGGTTGCATTATGTCCAGGACTGGTGATTTGCCATATTCTGCGATTTCAGATATATATTAAGTCCTGATAATCCGTCCACATAGTCAATCCTTGCCATGCGCCTTGAAGGAGATAAAATCAATGTGTGTGACCACACCATGGCGGCTAACTCCAGATTATAGATATCCTAGAACTATTTGGATGAATTGAACTTTCACAAAAAGTAAGTGACTGGATGTTCTAATCTGTCATGCAATTGAAGTAGTACTGCCCCATGGAGGCTGACAATGCTCACACACTACAATAAAAGGCTTGGTGGGGCAGCGTGTTTAATGATAGAGTGTGCCACAAACGCCTCCTTGATGGCATCAAACGCCTGTTGACATTCCTACCCCCATCATAATGGAACATTTTTCCCCATAAAGGGATGCAGTGGTGCGGATAGCTGCAAGAGGTGAGGAGACTTTCTTAAAAAGATTGTGCTAAGAAGCTCTACAGCTGCTTCTGGGTGGTAGGGGCGGGCCATGCGAGGATGGCTTTGAGCTTTCTGGGAGGAGTCGCATTATTATCCTTTAGAACCAGGTTACCTAGGAAGGTAACCTCATCCCTGAAAAACGCGCACTTAGAGGGTTTTTTAGAGGTCAGCCTTGTGCAATGCAGCCAACAATACCTCCATGTCCTTCACATGCTGCTCATGAGTGAGGTAATGCATGAGGATATCATAGATTTATGCCACCACACAGGTGAACTAAAGATAAATGAGAATGTCAATGATCATCTTCTGGAATGTGGATAGAGCATTTTCAAGCTGAATGGCATCACGCGCAACTTGGAAGAATCCTCTTTTGGTACAAACTGCTTTAATCCATTTCTGGCCTTCTGCCACCCTAATTTGGTTAAACGCATATGTCAGCATTCATACCCCAGTATGACCCAAATCATCTCATGATTTGCTGAAAAACCAGTCAAACATCCTTTGATGAGTTTGAGAATTCCAAAATTGAATGAATCATTGGCTAATGAGACTTTTCCCCTAACTGGTCAATAAGTAATAAAAGAAAATTGGGAATTTTCATAAGATGAGACTTCATCCCAGAGCCAGTGGTTACCATCTTAAGAACTAGTACAGTGGGAGGTCATCTATCCTGAAGCCAATCTAAAAGAAGATTATGGCTTGACATCGTACTGGATGAGAAGTAAGGATCCTGAACAGAGGAGACTTGAGAACCCCTACCATAATAAATCCCCTGCTCTTTTTTTATAAATAATGAAAGCTTTACATAATAAAGGTAATCATTTATCTCCTTAACAAATTTATCTATATTTTTCTTTAGATAGTTACAATAACAAGTATCATAACCCAAGATAGTGCATAATATAAAATCCTGAAGATAAAAAAATGTTACACAATCATCTCTCTTCAGCCATTCTAAAAATTTAAGTGTTGGGTTTTTAACCATATGTATTCCTTTATAATTGCCAAAAATAGGGTTTTAATTAGCAGTCATGGTTGCCAATTAACCTCCTATTTTTAATAATATAATTAATGACAAATGACCAATTTGTGCTCCTCAAATGGTTGGAAGGCTGTTTAGAGGATCCGCCAGATCTGGAAAGTATTGGTATGATCCCTGATAGTAAATTAGTCTTTTACAATTACTGGATACTGGAGCCAAGAATAACTGACATATTTATTATTACCAATCTGACAGATTGAGAGTTTGATGCCAAAGTTTTTAGGATAACTGATGACTGATGCTAAAAACTAAATTATGTACTTTTTCAGATTAGCTGGCGACTTATGCTGAGTATGATCAGATTACTAACTTAGGTACCAAGGGATCTGATAGTTAATCATGCAAAGGATCTTCCCTGATTGAAGGTCAAGATTACCGGCAACTTAGGCTGAGGATATTTGATGAAGTTATAATAAGAATTTACAATAGGATTGACCAGTGACTGATGCCAAGGATGGATTGGCGTAATATTAGGCTTAATGATGAATTAAGAAGGGACAATTGCCAGTGAGAGTGCTGATGATGAATGGGGTGCCAGAAATAAATACCAATGAAGTTGATAGGCGGTCTGTGGATTGCCATGGAAATGCCTAAATAAAGACAATTGAATCTTTCTCTTAATAAAAGACCTTTCTTTCTCCTACTTTTTATTATTTTTTAAAGTGGACAGAGGTTAGCTTTGCTGATTGTGATAGGATTGAATATCCCCAAAGGTTAGGTGTTGGGTAAATGCATCTATAAGCGGTTGGTGCTACCAACCCAGTGCCTGTATTTACAAGGAAGCCCCAAGGGGACTTGCCCAGTTGGTGGACATAATGAGAAACTGGTGGGGATTAATACTAAGGGGGATGAGGAGATCACTGAACCATAATTGCTGGATAATCCTAGGAGAGGCCACTGAGCCAGAATTTTTTGCTAAGTCTCAAGAGAAGACGGAGCCAAAATCACCCAAGAGAGGTTTAAGGCTTTATGTGTGTCTCCCATGGTGGTTAATCATCCCAAGGAGAAGTTGGTGGTCAGTTGGATTGGGGAGTTGCACTTTGGACTTGCAGTGAAATGTGTCTTATTAACGCGTAACAACAAGGATCATGAGTCTTCATACTGTCGTCCTGGAACACAAATGGAGTTCCTATTGTAGAAGATGTAAATTTTGCAACAATTGTGCTCACTAAAGGTGAATCTGATAGTGTGCTGTATAATTAAATGGAGGTATTACTAAGAGGTGGCTCAAGCTACTGGTGTTTTCAGGGGAGACTGCTGATTTTTTGTAATGGAACTGTGATCAACAAATGCAGCGGAAACCTTTTCCCTGACCTTCTAGTTTCTGATGCCTCTTGGAGGTGAGGGGTAGTGCCAAGAACCTCCCAGCCATCGCGTCATTGTTTTTCTGCCTTCCAAGGATGCAGGAGCTGTGCTGTAGGAATACCATCTGGGTAAGTTGGTGGATAAGTTGGGATTTTAACCATATGGTTTCCTCCCATAATTACTAGAAATAGGTTCTAAATTTTAGGCATAGTTTCCAATTAATCTTCAGGGTTTGATAATATAATTAATGATAAATGACCTATTTGTGCTCCTCATTCTCTTGGGTTGAGCTGCTTTAATGGCATGACAGATCTGGAAAGTATCTGGGATGAACCCCAATAGTCAATTAGTCTATCTCAATTACTGGTGACTGGAGCTTAGGACAATCAACATATTTATTATTCTTAATTATAGATCAAGAGTTTGACGTTGAGGTGTTCAGAATCACTGACAACTGATGCCAAGGATGATCCAATTATATACTATTGAGATTAGCCAGTGGCTTATGCCGAGTATGATTAGATTACTAGCTTTGGTGCTGAAGGATTTGATAGTTAAGTGTGCAATAGACATTCTTTTGATTGAATTATAGAATTACCAGTGACTGAGGCTGAGGATGTTTGATGATTTTTATAATAAGAATTTAAAATAAGATTGACCTGCGACTGATGCTGAGGATGGATCAACATGATATTGGGAGTCAATGATGATGAATATAGAAGGGACAATTGCCAATTAAATTACTTATTATAAATGGAATACCAGTAATGAATGCCGATGAAGTCAATAGATGGGCAGCGGATTGCCATGGAAACGCCTAATATAAATAGTTAAATATCCCTCTTAATGAAAGATCTTTCTTTCACCTACCTATATTAAATTCAAAGTGGACAAAGGTTAGCTTGGCTTGTAGAGATAGGATTGAAGATCACCAAAGGTTAGGTTCTTTGTGAATGCACCTAGGGGTGGTTGGTGCTACCAACCACAATACCTGTATCTACAAGGAAGCCCCACGGGGACTTGCCCAGTTAGTGGACACAACGAGGGACTGACGGTGATTAATCCCAAGTAGTGAGAAGAGCGCTGAACCATAATTGCTTGATAAGTCGCAGGAGAGGACCTCTGAGCTAGAATATATGGTTAAACATCAGGAGGTGAAGACAGAGCTGAGAATCATACAGGAGAGGTGTAGGTCTTGCTGTGTGCCTCCCAGGGGGTTAATCATCCCAAGGAGAAGTTGGTGGTCTGTTGGATCAAGGAGTTGCACTTCAGAAATGTAGTGAAATGTGGATATGAAGGCGAAACAGCAAGAGCCAGAAGTCTTTATACTGTTGACCTAACATTAATGGAGTTCCTAAAGTAGCGGATGTATAATTTAAAACACCAACCCATCCCAAAGAACATTCCCAGCTTCTGTTACTACAGCTCCGGGCACCCAGCTTTCTTTTTTTTTGTACTAGATGGTAAACGGGCACCCAGCTTTCTTAACTTTCAAATTTTTTTTGCAAAAAACTAAAATTTGTACTCACCACAGGGACACCCTGAACTGTAACCAGTGAAAACGTCAACAATGGGATATGGAAGAAAATATTAATAATGAATCCCTTTCACCTATGAAGTAAGAAGCATTACTCAATGGGTTAATACTTCGCACTTTAAGTACAACTCCTTCAATCTGAAAGTCTGGAATTTTGGGCCACCTTTTTGAATTAAACTTTTTTGTACCAACCCTAGACAGTACTTGCAAAACAATAGCCTAGCTAATATGATCTAACAGCAATTTTGATGGGATATACTCCACAAAAACCCACTCTGGCCAATTGCAAGCTTCTGCTGTCCCTTCCTACATGTGCAGTCTCTATGACTTGGCTGCCCTAGCTGTTAATGAGTTTAGTTGGTGGAGAGGAGCCCTACCTTTGGATTTTGTCCATCCTGCCCTTCACCATCTAATCCAGGTGTTGGGTTTACATTATCAAGGAATACTGTGCCAGCTAGGATTAGTATAAAGTTTTTAAATTTAATCTGGTCTTATTTTAGAAGCTACTTCCACATGTTTGCAACAATCAGGAAGCTATCCAACTTAATTGTCGCCTTATTAATGATGCTGGGGGACAGATCACCTTGCTTAACATTAAGAATGCTGGGTATATTGGTATCCATCATACTCAGCGACTTTAGGGTGTAGTCTCTGAGGTACATGATTATATCCAAAATGCTGCTTAAGAGGTGGCTGGCCAAACTCAAACCGTGAAATCTATATTTAACTCAATGATTGAGTCCCATAGAGGCCCTTCTCAACAGCTCCAGCATTAAAGAGATACAATAATTGAGGGACTCAGGGGCCTGAAGGTCCAGAAGGTCTCAAAGGGCTGAAGGGCTCCACAGGGCTGAAGGACGACCTGGCTCCCAGGAACCCCCTGGTCCCCTTGGGCCTCCTGGGTCACCTGACCTCCAACTAAAATTTTTGAGGACCCCCAACGTGGCGAAATGCTCAAGATTTTAGTGGATCTTCAAAAATAAATTGAAAATATCACTTGTAGGTGTGGAGTTTACCCTGATAGAAACCAATCAACTCTGCTATTACCTTAGGACTTCTCAACTTTGAATCTGAAGAATATTTGAGAGCTCATGAAACTTACTACCAAATGCCTTGATTAGATACACAAGTTCAAGAATTTGAATGCTCATGTTAGTTTCAGGGAGTCTAAAATCTTTGACTTGAAGTCTTGAATTAATCAGAAGGCTGGCGCCAGCGCGCTTAATAAGTGCTGGAATGAGTTGCAGGAAAATTGTAAAGATCTAATGACATATTGATAGAAAGCCCCCCTGCACTTGTGCCAAGTCAGAGTCCAATGAGGCTAGCCATATTATTGACAGCTATAATTCATTCCCTCTCTGCGCCAGTTGGATTGATTTTAAACTAGCTTTAAGTAACTATTCATTCCAGGCCAATAAAGCATTGCTTTTTTTAAATGCCATTTTAAAATGCAATGGAAGAAGCTACCAATTACCAACATGTTAAGCATATTCAATCTTGCCTATGTGGGGAGGCTATGGAGATTATGGCCCCTCACCTTTGGAAATATCAGACATGGGCTCAAGTCAAAACCGCGCTCATGCAAGAATTTGGCTCTGATAAGACCCTCTCAAGCCAAAACAAGATTTTGTGGCTATATTTCCTCAACAAAGGCGAAAAACCCTCTGACTTTTCACGTTGTTTTTATGCTAGTGCACAGCCACTACTTACTACTAATAGAATCACTTTGGATGACACTATTACTGCCATCCTTTAAGCACTCGAGGCGTGGTCCATAGTTCAACTGCATAAGGTATGATTTAAGCAAACCTTTGCTTGCATCCATGACGTTAAAGAGGCACTCAATGAGATTTATCTGTCCATTCTGAACAAGTACCCCTCCATGGATTGGATGTTAACTATACCCAGTGTGCCTGCACTGGAGGTCAAGAATAAAAATAATCCACCTGCTCTTTATTCAAAGGCCACCAACACACTAAGGAGGAGTGCTAAAAACGTTGAGTGGAAGAGGCAGAATGTGAGCTGTCAGGAAAAGAGAGGTCAGAATGAAGGCAGAGGCACTTCAAGATGTAACCTCCCCATTATGTTTCTAATTAAGACTTAAAGCCCCATTGATGTCACTATTGGATAACCCTGGAACCATGAGTCAAACCTTATAGATATCAAACACTTGATTCTGCCTACTCTATGATGAGTCGCCAATGTTTCTCACCTTTTCACCCCAACTCAATATTTTGGTCGCTTATTTTGCAATTAAAGTTCATAAAAATTTTTGCTCACCATAATAAATAGCATTTCTCCAGTAAATGGAATTTTCTCTAATTTAATGAAGAAAAAGGATTGTATCTGATCTGCCATTACATTAATTATGGCACCACCAGCCCTCAATTACCCCTCTATAAAAGCTTATACCAACTCCCCCTAAAGTTTATGGCAATTACATTAAATGCTACAGCTATATCTCTGGACAACCCTAATTATGACTTATTGCTGGGTACATAATTTCTCCAAGAGTATGGTGCCATCGTCCACTATGCGGAAGGACTCCTATCCTTGCTTGGCACCTTCATACCCTTGGTATCTGAGAAATCCAAGGACAACTTGGACGCTTGAAGGCACAGACATGTTTACTGGAGACCAAAAACTGGATTGGCTGACTATATTACCACTTCTGAGGCTTAAAAGTAAAAACATCACCTCTCATAGTGGATGGGTTGTAGAGTATGCATGTTTATTCACCTGAACCCAAGGTAATTCCTCCAAGTCCACAGATTATAGTGGATACTAGGATTCATGTAAATATATTAACTGGACATCTACTAGAAATTATCAGGGCTGATTATCCATTCATAAAGGAGACTTGACCCGTCCAGGTATCCTTGAATCCACCTATGCTGCCTTAATTTTTGTATTTCTGTCTAATCTAACTCTAAAGGCCTGAATCATTGGTCCTAATGCGCTGATTGTTTACCTACGGTTAGTACCAATCAATGACATTAGCGATGTTCATGAATTTGGAAGCCTCTGTGACTTTGGTTTTAAGAATCCCCCACTGTAGCCTCAGTTGCCACCTCTATTGGGGAAGACCTTATCCCAGAACAAAGGAAGAAAGTTGATAAGCTCAGGGAAGAATATTATGACCTATTCTCTATGTCCACATACAACTTCAGCAAGATAAGAGAGGTTGTGCATAGTGTGAAAATGGGGAATGCTCAACTGATCTGCTCACGCCCCTACTGAAAAAGCAAGGAGGAAGAGGCTCAGGACACAACTGAACTCAAGGAGCTTTTGACTTTATGGTTTCTAGTACCCTCACAATGTCCTTGGGCATATCTTCTCCTGCTTTTTCAAAAAAGGATGGGAGCCATCATGTCTTCATGGAAAATAATATGCTTAACTCTGTATCATGAAAGGATATCTACCTCCTCTCAAAGATGGATGATTCTCTCCAGCTCCTGGCAGGGACCCAATACTTTTCCGCAATGGATCTTTCCAGCGGTTACTAGCAGTTGAGTTGGCTCCTGAATACTGATCCATGTGCTTTTATTAAAAACAATGGCTGTTTGAACCGACCCAAATGCCTCAGAGGCTCTGTAACACCCCTTCCAACTTACAGAGAGCTATGGATGGACTCCTAGGTGATCTAAAGATGTCTTGTGTCCTAGTCTACCTTGATGATATCACCATCTTTTCCAATACTTAAAATGACCACAAGGATCATCTTTTCATAAGTTTTGACTGCCTTTAAGGAGCTTCCTTAAATCTTAAACCCTCCAAATGCTCCTTCTTCCTACCCAAAATGGAGTTTCTAGGCCACAAGGTCAATAAACTAAATATTTAGCCTCTTTCAGTTAAGATCTCTGCCATAAAGAACATGAAGCCGCCTCAAAGCCTTCAAGACATCCAAGTGTTCTTAGGTATGGTAGAGTATTAAAGGCAATTCATACCCCGGTTTGCTGACTTTACTGAGCACTTGGTGCATTTTCTCTATAAGAATGTACCATTTAAATAGAGCCCTAAAAAGGACTAGGCTTTCAATCTCCTTATAACCATCCTCATTTATCAGCCTGTGCTGATCCACCTGAACTTTAACTGATTCTTTGTGTTGTTTATGGATGCCAGCATCATAGCTGTAAGGGCTACCCTAGACCATCTGGATGAGCACATATTTGACTGACCCATAACTTATTTCAGCAAAACCTAAACAAAAGCTAAAAGGAACTACGGTGTCACTGAACACAAATGTCTAACGGTATAGCTTGCAGGCAAACACTTCTGGCCTTATTTCTATGGTAACCATTTCACTTCAACACCAATCACACTTCTTTAAGTTGGCTCCATCAGTTGAAAGATACCAATGGTTAACTGGACATGCGGGCCCTTCAATTATAAAGCTATGACTTTTTAATAGTGGTTTGGGGGAGCATTACTCATCAATTGCCAATGGGCTATCCCAGATGCCAAACCTCGCTGTATTACCTGAAGAAGACCGCTTGTATAACTTGATTGGATGGCTATAATGATGGGAACTGGAGCCCCTGGAAACGGTGAAGGCGCTACTCTCAATGACTCAGAATACTCGAATACAAGATGACATGTTTTATATGAAGTTTGATGGGAAGTGGTTTACTATCTATGACCCTCCTCAAAGACTGAAGTTATTCTTGAAAAACATGCCCAAGTAGGTCATGGGAAAGTCAACTAAAGCCTATGAGTGGTTGAAGAAGTTTTTGCAACTGGGACTGGATTCTTAAGACTGTTCAAGAAGTTTTAGATACTTGCTTGACATGCAGAGCTTGGAATTGGACAAACCCCCACTTCCAACATGAAGTTGTTGCCACATCCATGCCGTTTAGCATCATTAGAGTGGATGTTATAGGGTCCCTGTTCACAGGCCTCCATGGCCATCACTATATAATCCTAGCCATTGACAGTCTCACCAAGTTGGTTGAGGCCATCTCTAAACCTACGCCACCACCAAGGCTACTGTTTTATTCTTGTTTGCTCCATTTTCACCCAATATGGGTGCCCCAGAGTTCTATTATTGGACAATGGGTTGCATTTCACAACTTGAGTTGTCCAATAATAAATTTCCCTAAATAATACTAACTAAAATTTTAGTAAACTTTATAACCCATCAACAAATGGTTAAGTCAAGCGATAAAATGGCACACTGGTCTCTATTCACTGTAAAATGGCTGCCACAGATCCCATGATATGGAATCACCTACCTGCCATCTGCGTTACTAGCCTATCAGATCAGTTACAACCAAGTGATCAAAATGTTCCAACTTCATGCACTTTAAGGTAGGGAGCTTCAACTGCCTAGCAGCGTCCAGCCTTTGCTATAATCTGCTACTCTCATTACTGCTTAATTGATGATGAGAGCGCTAGCCAGTGCTATAAATTATGTTGTAAGCACTAGTCAATTTAAGTGATCATCACATCTACAACCAAGGAAACTGCACAATAAAATGTCAAGGATCCCGCTCTCCCATTATTTCACATTGGAGACCTCATGCTGTTCTATCACCACAGCCATGGTGGTCAGCCTAACAAGCTAGATACACCTGGTTAGGACCCTAATGTGTACTCTATAAAGCTAGCTCTGAGTACTCAATTGCTGACATTGTTTGAGGTATGGTAGTCAACTGCTACATGCAAGCTTCCTGCGCCCTTATGTCCCCCTATGACAAGATTATGAGGGGGCAATATGGCTTTTACTCCAGTATGGCCTAAATCATCTTGGGATCATGTTGACAAATTTGGTTGTTTGTCCTCTGATGGGTTCAAGCCTTCCAGAATCAAATGGATTATGGACTAATGAGCCTTTTCCCTGACTGGGAAAGAAGTAATAAAAGAGAATTGAGAATCATCACAAGATGAGACTCCATCTCAACGCCAGCGGTTACCATCTGGACGTACTAGTATAATGGGAGTTTAGCAATCCTGAAGCTGATCCAAGAGAAAGATCATGACATAGCCCTCATACTGGATGATAAATAAGGATTCTGAACGGAGGAGACTTGGGAGCTCCTACCATCATAAGGCCCATATTCATCTTATATATAGGAAGTTTTACATAATAAAAGTTATCTATATCTCCTTGACAAATGTATCCCTATTTTTCTTTGCACAGTTACAATATCAAGTATCATAACCCAGGATAGTGCATAGTGATAAACCATGAAGAAGTGGAAGTGCTACGCCATCGCCTCACTCCAGCCCATCCAAAGACCCGGACCATCCCAAAGACAAGTCCAATCTTCTGGTACTACAGCTCTGGACACCCAACTTTCTAAATTTTGGTTCTTTTGCGATAGTCCAACAGCATTTGAGATTGAGCTTCAAAAACACCTAGGTCTTCACAATCACCTGGATGATCATCTGCTTAAAAGAGGAGGGGGTAGGCATTGTGATGTTAATGTTATTTAAGTGCCCATAGTCCACGCAAGGGTGCAACATCTATTAAACTTATGAGAAAAATCTATGGGATAAGCGATAGGAGAGGTTTCTTAAACATCCACTCTTTTGTGATCGTATTATTTAAACACACCTTAGGGCCTTATCTTCATGCTCATTATAAGGGTACATAGGACAACTAATATTAACTATGAATAATTTCAGGCAGAAGGCCATATCATACTTGGAGTGGGATAGAAGATGGTTGGCCTTATCCATATCAAAAATGGCCTTGTACTGCACCAAGATGGAAGGGAAATCTGACAGCAAATGTGTGGAGAAAGGAGCTGAAACAAATGACCTTACCACTTCATCAGGGGAGAAGGTATTGATAAGTGGAAATTTGTCACACACATGCAGATTCTCAGATGACAAATGGTTGGGCTCCAGGTTAACACTAACCTGTTGCCGCCACCACCATCCAACCTCAATGATAACAAGGAATAATAAATCTGGAACAGCAGTGAACTGATCACAGAAACCAATCAAATGCACCAAGAATGTTACAGAGTTTCTCACCGTGCAGCAAGTCATTGATGCTGATGATGCACTCAAAGCTGAGAACCCTACGTCAAGATCTAGATTCAAATCCTGAGCAATCTTCAGGACCATAAAAGTTTTTCAGCTTTACCTGTATCCCAGAGAGTATGATGGATACCCTATGGGATCCCAACTGGATTTGAACTGATAACATGAAGTAAGAATGATCTTGTTTCTTAGCAAACATGCGGGACACAACTGGTGAAAAGTGGTATTTACTGTTGAATTCATCAGACCCTCCTCTAAGGGTGAAACTGTGGATTCAACCCCTGAGAAAACCCTAAGTCCACAACTTGTACTGCAGAAGACAGTGACACCAATGGATTCACATACATCTGTTCCCCCAAAGCATCTTAGTTGACGGCAAGTGTAAGTCCAGGGGAGTGCCCCCTATGCCTCAACTATAAGGCATTCCCTTTTCACATAATAAAGGACCCAAAAAAGGCAGCTGTCCCCTTCATTACCCAGGGCAACCTCACCCATATGGTGGATGAACGGTAAGTTATGGCCTATCTTTGAGTGATTCTCCCTCCCCATCATATTTGACCACGATCAATCTTCTTAAATGAATTGGGTAAGTGTTTGCGGAGGTTGCAGTGGGAAGGAGACACCAGCCAAAGGGCAATGGTGAACACATCACTCCAGCTCCAATGTTGGGGTCCACCAAGGGGGTGAAGAGCCTTAAGCAACTGAGGGAACCAGTTACCACAGTAATTTTAAGAACTAAACCCATTGATATTGAATGTGGGAAATCCATATGATACCCAGTGTGACAGGGCCTCCATGCCCTGGTCATGGGCGATTCCAGTCACCTGATAAACAAAGTGACATTGAGCTAAGCAAATTTGCAGTGGGAAGAACAGTTTAGTTTTGAAAATCAAGTGGAAGTCATATGGCCAGCGTAAGGGCAATCTGGCATCAAGCTATTTGCAAGCTTTTGTTCCGCCAAATATGTTAGGCTCATAACGCCTTCATTTATACATTTTCCTTTATCCCTCAGGCCCCAAGGCCTTAAGGCAACCATCCCTCACTGGTATGGTTGGCAGTCAATTCTTTATCCTTAGTTTACAATAAACTACCTTTTCCAACTAAAATATACTTTTAATAAATTCTCTAGAATTTGTTGCCTCAGTAACCCCAAACCATGTTTCTCACGTTGCATCACAGTTGGGCCCTAGTGGCCCATGCTCACCACGCTGCTCCCCATCTTCATTAAATGGGGGTATCATGTGTGTGACCTATTATGGATCTCCACAATTGTCAGTGCTGTCTGGCGGAAAGATGTGCTAATGATGTTGCAGATCCTATCTCCCTGCTGAGTGAGGTTTTGGGACCTTACCAACCAATCTATCCCTAGTGTCCCCATGGCAAATCATGGCCCCACCTTTGTACCTGCTGAGTCTCCAGTTTCTGAATCCTCAGGGCCCTCAGGAGCAATTATTTGGCTGCTTGTCAGGTTGATGGTTATGGCAGCCACCAGCCATCATCCTCTAATTGCATCCCTCCTGCCTATTTATAAAGTCACTCAGATGGCAATGCCCTTGGAGTTCTGGTTTGTCATCTGGGTGCTCACGCCCCCTACTGGCAGGCCAGTCTCAATTTTATATGCTAATTTTGGACAGCAAGAATACTAGCACCAGAACATACAACAGCGGGATGAGAGGGAAGATCAGTGGCCATAGGTACAAACAACATCACCATGCTTGATACCCATTCATGATGGACAACTCAAGGAAAGGGGGAAACCTGGAACCTCTTGCACTTGACATAGGTTTAGAACCCCTCAGTGTTTAAGGCAGGTGATATGCTTTAACCACAGCATGAAAATTGTATTCCTCTGCATGGGCTATCCTCACAGCAGGCACCATCCTTTTCAGAGGTTGAACCTTTTGTTCATACAACAAGCCCAACACAACACCCCACTTATAGGACAGGATGGAGAAGGGTGAGAATCTGGGCCGCTCTATTATGTCATGGAATATGCTGATAGTAATAAGAATGGCCTGAAACTTAAATGAATGAACACCCAAAGCACCAACCAGAATATCTATGGTACAGCTATCCATATAGCAGTATGCAAAGAGATTAGGGCAACCATGAACACCAGCCAAGGGTTCTCTAAATTAGAAACCTTACCCACTAGATGTTTAGTTAATGTAGTAAACATATAAATAAAGTGTAGGTTTTTAAGAGGTTTTATTCAGATAAGATATCATAAGGGGAAAAATGGAGCAATGGTAGAACCTGTCAGGGCCCGCTGCCTTGTAAGCTCATCAAAAAATAGGGTATAAAGTAATTGCATCTGCTGTCAGGTAAAACTATGCAATTTTATGCAGCGGATTGATTTTTAAAACCTTTAGGATGCCAGAATAATCTTGGCCTGGACAGACAACTTAGGCTCAAATTTTGCCACCAAATTTCCCCTCCTAGCAGTACCACCTTCCAAATTGGTAGCGCTTTGTCCAGTGGGTGATTGGGTGCACCTATGAAAGGCCATATTTGGCTGGTCCTATTGAGTAGTAAAGGGGTTTATTTTATCTGTACCTATTAGATATAGGCTTGTGAACACTGGCGATAAAGGAAAATGGCAGTTGGGGATTTTCAAGCCCAAACTGGCTTAATCAAATTATCTTCACTGGATATCAATTTAGTTTTTAGCAGAACTCAAAGTGGTGGAGCTAACCTCTTATGGGGGAGAATAGCTTTCAACCTTTTGCTGGTGATGGCCCCTGGCTACCACCACTTCCCAACACACACCCCAAATTTACTTGACTAACTCATGAGTAATTAGCATGAGAAAAATAACATAATCTATAAGGTGTATTCCATCACCTCCTATCATCTACCACATGGGCTAAGTCAACTAGACTGACAAATAAGATGGTCGCTGGCTTCCTCACCTTCTTGGTATAAAATGAGAATTCCTCCCAATTAAGCTACAAGGGTTTCTTCCAAGGATTACAGGGTATAACAGAGTGATCCTTAGGGGCCAGAGCAATTACCACTGCTCAACAACATAAGCTAAATCATTAAGTTGCATTAAAGGTTCTACTTATGCCTTTAGACCCCTTTTTCACCTTTAGAAAACCTCATTGCAGCCTAGACAGTGAGTTTGGGTCAATAGACTTACAGTATTTTTAATATTGAATTATCCTTGGAAAGTAAATAAATAACTTAAGTCATTAAAAAGTATTAAAAGTGAAGTTGAGGCTTACCTCAATTGCAAGTACAACCTAGGGTAATAAATTAAAAACAGTTCAGTATATATCAGATAAACGAATATTACCAATATGCTTACCTTGGGCCAACCTTCAAACTTTAGAGTCTAAGTTTAGGTGGTTTACTAAAGTGGTTAGTAGGTTATGCACTTTTTGCTTTCAAAACTGAAAACTATTAGAGTGCTTAAATTTATATCAAATGCTAAAATTCTGTAATCTAAGCTTGGTGCTGCCCCTAAACTAATAGGTACCTGTCAACCTCCTATATTTTATAATATCAGATTGCCATCAAAAGTCGTAGATGGCCCCGAACCAAGATAGCGAATAGCAAAGGCGGTCCATGGAGTTCCTGGCCTATCATAGGCCGCACATGGAGGTTTTCCGGATTTTATCCTCCTTTCCCATCCATTCGATTTCCCATTAATCGGTGCGGTATCGTCCCAGGTCAGCCCACCTCGAATAAAATGAAGAGTCGTAGATGGCTTGAACCTTTCAATCATTCAATGCATATATGCGTCCAAAAGATGGGGTAGTGTAAATCTAAAAACGCATGCGTCCAATTAGAATAAGATTTATATGGATTTATTTTAAAATTTATCGAATATTCGTGTTACGGACAAGGACCAAATTTACCAAAACTTTATGTTACGAACAAAGACCAAATCTACTAGATATTTATGTTACGGACAAGGACCAAAATGATTACAAAAAGAGTGAACGCCGGCTAAGAAATTCGTGCCAAATTTAAGGCCAAAAAAATGGATGATTTTTTTGAAAATGACTGAAAGGGTTAAAGATGTGAGAGTTGATTATCTATCTATATATATAAAACAAAGTCGTGTTAGTTACACCATTTATAACTCAAGAACGGCTGGACCGATTTTTATGATCTTTGCTCTGTTGGATTTGTCTCCGCCCCGAATAGCAGAATAACTATTAAAAAATGGGAAATATCTATATATATATATATATACTCAGCACTGTATATTCTAAGTTGCTTATAATTTACATTTGGATCCAATCCAGACATCTACTTAATAAAACACATTCACTCTCACTGACTGACTCTGAAACCTTCGAGTCTGATAGGGTCAATCTATTTGGGTGAGTGGGTGAGAATTGGTGAATTTTATCGAATCTGAATCTATCGAGTATGACAGGCTCAATCTATTTGGGTGAGTGGGTGAGAATTGGTGAATCTTATCGAATCTGAATCTATCGAGTATGATAGGCTCAATCTATTTGGGTGAGTTGATAAGAATTGGCGAATATATATATATATTTTTATTATTATTTAACCGAGGCAAGCCGACCAGGGGACAGGCATTACCGAAAGAAAGAAACGACATGAAACCTGAACAGGGTCAACTCCGTCGAAGAAAGTTTTTCCACCTCCGGATCGGGACTCAAATTTTTCTGGTTACGTCATGGGTAAGGTTTTCGTGTTATTAGACCTACTAACCGCCAATAGCTTCCTTTGGCTGGCACCCCGATCGATGTGCGAAGGGCGGGAATCGAACCCGCAATCTTCAGGTTGGTAGCCGTACGCCCTTACCGGCTCGCCTTCCACCCCCTGAATATATAATTTTTATAATTTTAATCGAGATGGGCCGACCTGGGGACGATACCGCACCGATTAGGGAAGTGAAGAAAATGGGAAAGGAGGATAAAACCCGGAAAACCTCCATGCGCGGCATATGATAGGCCAGGAACTCCATGGACCGCCTTTGCTATTCGCTATCTCGGTTCGGGGCATTGGTGCGCAAAACCAACACAGTCAAAATCGTCCCCTACCCAAAGTCCATTACCGGGATCGAACTCGGGAGGCAGTGGTAGAGGGTCTATACTCTACCACTGGGGTATCCTCCCTCCCCCTGAATATATATATATATATATATATATATTCTATAAAGTTTGGGAACGGAATGCTAATAGCAATTATTTAATATCATCATATATGATTATATCAGTTCTATATAAGATCTAGATCAGATATTTCTATTGGTAATTATATAGCAATTTGGCTGGGTATTTTCATATCCATTCACTTCAATTTTTTCATAGGTTTTAATAAGTGGTTAGTTTTTGGCTGTTTTGTAAGTTCAATAATTGGTTTTTGCTGAGTGGTGGTTTATTTTTTGGTCGATTCGATAGGCTCAATAGTTTCAGGTAAGTGATTGATGGTTTATTTAATTTGGCAGGCTTAATTGATTTTGCTAAGTGGTTGGAGGTTGGAATTTTTAATAGGTTTAATGGTTTCTGAACTTATTGATAGCTATCTACCAATATAAAAACTAAAATAATTTAGAATCTGATTGATTTGAAAGGTTTATTTTATTTGGCCGAGTGGGTTGATGGTTTTTGGTCGAATCGATAGGATACAGTTTAGCTTTGGGGGAAATTAGTTATTGGCTGATTTGATAAGTTCAGTTAGATTTAGCTGAGTGGTTGGTGGTTTTGGTTGCTTCGATTGAGCAATTAGATTTGGCCGAGTAGTTATTGCTTAACTATATATAAAATCTAAATTAATCAATTCGAATCACCTGAAATTCTATAGACACCGTAGCGAAGCACGGGTAACTCCGCTAGTATATTGATAAAATAAAAGCGAAAAGTAGAAGAGCCCAGTATCAAGCTTCTTTTAAGTTTGTTAGTGGAGCTCAGTGAGATTTCAGATAAATTTTGATAAATGGATATCACGATCTTAAAACAAACCTTGCCTTTGGAACCATATGTATTATGGAATCATAAAATTATCTCCGTTTGGCTGCTTTATAAGCTTCACATCACCCAAGGTTTGAAAATTGGATCCATTTTAATATTAACATAATCAACTAAAAATTGAAAGTTATATATGCTTACCCAATCAAAATATGGTATGGGTGAACAAAAAATGTAAACGATGATATCATTGCTTTACAAACCAGATTTAGCTGGTATAGCAACTAAAAATGATGCAAGTTTCCCAGTTTTAGAAGTAGTAGGATGCGTTTGCACTGGTATAGTGTTATGAGAATAGTAATACCCTATAGCGCTCATTGTTGAAGGCATAGAAGACTGGAAAATGATTCAATAATGTATGGGATAGATTAACATCTGAGTTGGAAGCCTATATAGATACTATTTAAATAGCAAGTATAAATGAAACCTGGATGATTTTTAGTGCACCGGAAGGAAAGATTCTATGGAAAAGTATGATATTGTGAATAATTTTATAATAGAAATTTATTGACTTGAAATAAGGGATGGTTACCCTGGCCGAGTAATTCCCTCTTCACTCTAGTGCAGGTTTCGTTCAACGCAGGTTCGAAACCTGTACTGGCTATAAAAAAATCTCGGTGGGGTATATTTGTCCCAAGGTCGACCCGCTTCGATTACATTTTTATTGACTTGAAATTAACCTTGATATTCACTAAATAAAAGGCAAATATTTCCTAAAGTGGTTGCCTAGTGGGTGCGTATGAGTTAGGAAGGGCCCTCCATGCCGAATTAAAAATCCCTAACTTATATAGTCTAGATGATATGAGAATTGGGTTAAATATGATAGGTTACAGATTAGGCCATGGATTATAGTGACCAGATTATGTAAAATTCCAAACCGGTGGCACCGAGCTTAAACGTCAGGGCAAATTGGTATTCGATAACTAACGGTATATTAATAACCCTTCTCGGATAGCTTAAACCCAACCGTACCCAAGTTTTGTGATCCGATATTGCAGCTAAGGGCAACCCCCTTTGATTTTTCACCTTCGATGTAAGCTGCCTCCATACCCTTATCTATCGATTCAAATTTAAACTTATCCTTGTAGTACCCTATTTTTATTAACCACATATGCGCGCTTAGAACCGCTTGCCAAGCGAATCTTTTTTAGTCCGAGTGGGGCAACCCAAGTGAATCTTTACATACCGAACCGCCAAGCTTGGCTTTAGAGCTTAAACTTCTGTTCTTATGGTTGACCCATCCAACTCTCCGGTGGAGCATCCGCCGCTGCGAAACAAAGTTTTGTTTTTGGGAACCTCTCCAAGTGCCAAACGTTTCGTCGTCAGAGGTTAACCTTCTTCATAGCTGGGGTACTGATGCTGGGTAGAGCTTTTTCAATTTCTGGCCAGAAGGTTCCCCAGCAGCTGTTGGCCGAACCCGCCGCCGAACCGGCCCAGGATGCGGTATCCCTCCCCTTTAGAGTCGATAATAAGTATTACACCGCCGACCTGGACCTGTGGGTGGATGCCGCGCCGGACGCCCCCGGTACCGAGGTCGTTGCCGCTTACGAGCCGGTCGCTCGGGCTATCGATGCGCTCGTCTTTGTTTTTACCGACGTACCTACCTTCCTTCCCGCTAACCTCGTAGCCGAGCTCGTTTTCAGAGATTTCCCCTTGGGCCGATTTTGTTAGAAGGTGGGAGCCCGCCGTCGCCCTGTGCGTCCGGGCTCCCTCGGCTACGCCCGTTGCGGAACAGGTTATCGACGCTTTCGGATGGTGTGTCGATAACGGCTTTGAATATATCGACCTGACCACCGACGACCCAGGTTATCGAGTGGCAAGCGCCAAAACTAAACTTTCGCGTAGAGTCCGGCGACGTCTCCCGGATCTACGAAGCGCTCCAGGGTAACCCGTGGCAAGGGCTGAGCAGGAAGGGATCCGTGCCGGCGGGTCCCCAACCGGCGGGTGACCTCTTACCCGATCACGACGCAGGTACCGAAATAACGACTTGACCTCATCCGAGCGTAAGGCCTGCCATCCCAATGGAGATCGAACTTATGCGCCGGCGGATATTCTCGCGGGAGGATGGCGACGCGTTTACCGAGATGGTTAAACTGCGAGGTATAAGTTTTTAGCCAAACCTCACCCCACAGATTACGCGCAGACGTTGCCGGATCCCGAGCGCCGCCGTTTGGCGGCCCAGATTGCGTTATCGTTCGGTGAGGAGTTGGACGCTGCGGATCGTAATCTCCCTCCCCATCAGTTGGCCGGTAAACTGATTAAAGCCTGTCACGGGGAAGCTTGGTACCCGAGCTCGTTTAGCCTCCCTTCGGTTAACCCTTGGAGTTTGCGCCGCCCAGGGTTTAGAGCTCTTTTGTTAGCTTTATGCCGGTGGTCGGGGTGGAACTTCGGTTTGATGAATTTGGTTTAAATGCCTACCCCGGCCTAAAGCTCGCGGTCTGGCTTCGGTTCCACGCTTTTCTAGCTTGAATTCGTACCCAGTTTTGTTTTACGAGGTGGGTTGGCACTGCAACCCAAAGCTTTAGGGATCGGTGGGGTAGAACTCCCGGTTCTGCTTTCAAGTTTGAGTCTAGCGTTCCTACCCGGCCTTTTATGGGATTTAATGCGCTAAACCCTTCCCCGGCAACATATTTTAAAATTAAACTGGGTGGGGGTTCAATTTAGGGGGTGGCGGTGGGGTTGATAGAGTAACCATCCAATCTAGGTAGGGTGTTTCATCTGATTTTTGTTTCTAGCCTGCACCAGTTTTAAACCTGTTACAAACTAAACTCGCATCGGAGTGGTAGCCGGAACCACCCCACTAGGCTAACCCCCTTATCATATAGGAGGTGTGAACAAGCTCAGTTACCTGCGTAGAACTAGTTGATATCCCATCCTGCCATATCGGGCAAGCTAGTTCCCTCCTCAAGCTATAGTCGCTTAGGAGGGCGGAACAATACTTAACAGATTATATACCAAACGAACAGCTTCGGGGCAAAATATACTAAGGCATGTCACCGTAGCAGGTATGAGACGTCACTTGGTTTGGATTCGGTGGAAGCGTGACCACCCACCATGTTATGGTATTACTTATTGATAATCCTTGGCAATGTCACCGTTGGAAAGAGGGTTAAAGATGAACAGGTAGCGCTTGATACGGACTTATACAGATGAATGGAACTGTACCCTTCGAAACTCAATCGATAGAGCAATCATGGATAGCTAGAGGTGAGCTGCAATTGAAGCCCACACTTAGCTTTAGCTTGGTTTGGTTACTTCATCAATGTATAAGGCTACTACGGGGTGGTGAATGAGCCAAAGCACGGTTGACCCTTGGAACGATGGTTGGGATGGGTATCGTTTGATAGGCCGGTTTGGTAAAGCTTGTCGATGGCCCACAACCCTTTTGTACTTGTAACGGCATAGCTCCAGAAGCCAGTTGAACTCATCACTGGACTTGTGAAAGTGTGGTGGATAGGTACCCCTAAGGTTCAGGTCAGGTTAGATGAGTGCCATCTGTAAACGCGCAGCAAGCCTATTAGGTATAGTTACAGCTGGGGCGCAAAGCTCTCTTAACTGCACAACTTGATGCTGCTCGGCTTGGTTTATTATCAATCCCTTTCACCATTAGAATGCCAAAATTTTGAATTGGATGGTAGAGGCATCAATGGCAGGCCTTGGTAACGGGTGCTTACACCAAGCGTTGTAATCATTGCCGCTATGAGGGTTTGGCCCGGGCTAAATCTAGTTGGGTTTACCCGCTAAACTGGTGAAGCCTACCCGAGCTTGACAGGTTTAAATGAGCTGAAAGTGTCATCTTTTACAATGGGTGGTATATATGAGGGAAGTCTAAGTTGATTTTATGGTGAATGGTATGTGAGGGAAGCCTAAGTTGAAAAAGTATGCCAGAACTTGGTAGTCAAAATATGGTGGACAGAACAGTTTACACAGAGTGGGGCATATGTAAGGGATGTCTAAATTGACAGTATACCAGAGCTTAATGGATCAAATATGTTGGCCAAGCCAATTTTCAAACTGAATGGTGCACACAAGGGAAGGCTCAATAAACAAACTATACTAGAGCTTGATGGGTCTAAATCTGGTGGCCAAATCAAAATTACATGGAGTGGTGCATGTAAGGGCTGGCTAAATTGGAAATTTATACAGTAGCTTGATGAGCCTAAATTGGTTGGCATGTCAATTTCCACAGCGGTGGTATATGTAAGAGAATATTAAACTGGAAAATATACCTGATCTTGAGGTCAAAACTGTTTAAGGCAAATTTTTACATAGAGTGGCATATGTAAGGTAAGGCCAAACTGTCAGTATACCTGAGCTTGATGGATTTAAAGTTTTTGGTAAAGCCAAAATTCATAGAGTGACATACATAAAGGAAGGCTAAATTGACAGCCTGCCAGAGCATGATGGGTTAATGATCAAGATCCTCTCAATCATTGCATTTTGACTTGGGTTCAGATTTACTGAGTTTGGAGTCAAATCGTTTTAAAGGATTTTCAGGTTTGTGTAAGGAGAGAGTCTATAACTCTCCTGTTCCCAGCGTGGTAGTGAATGGTGCACAGGGCCAATGCCAGAAAACTAGTCATTAGTAGTAAACTTAAGAAAGCCCTGCAGAGGGTGCTTGAGCTGTAATAACTTAAGTTGAGGATAGTTATCATTAGAGGAAAGAACCAAACTTGAACCATGCTGTGCTTAGAGTGGGAGTGTATAGGCAACCCAGGTTGGAGGGAACCTGGGCAGCCCAACGGTGCATGTGCGGAGAGCCTAACAGTTGTTAAAATTAAATGGTTAACATTGCATGAGACCTCAAAAAGGTCTGCACACAGGTTTGTCCAAGATAACAAATAAAAAAGGTGTGCTAGCAAAAGGCTTTATTAAGAGTGAAGTCCACCTATGAGAGAGATTAGTCTTGAGAAAATGGATTTAAGGGAAATTGGGGGAAAATCAATCAATGAAAGTGGTGCTAAGCTGAGGTGCACCAATAAATGCACACTGTAAGTCCAGGGAAACGTCCCCTGTGCATAGATCAGTTGCTCTTTCCATTTCCGAGCAAAAAGGGCCAAAGAGGGTGGCCATACCCCTCGTCACCCAGGGTGACTTCACCCACATGGTAGACAAGTGCTGGGTAATGGCCTTCCCTCTTTGGACTCCTCCCCCAGTAACTTCGCTCACCTTGGCCAAACTTGTTAGCCAGATTAAGGAAATCTGTGCCAAGATTGCTGAATTAAAATTGATTGGTCTGAAACTGATGGAAATCAAGCCAGACAATCAGAATCCGCATAGTCAAAAAGGGATGAAGATTGAATTATCATCCAGAATCACTGAAAGTTTCAATTCGCCCAGCATTGAGATCATCAAAATTAACCCCCTCTCAAAATCATTGGGGATGATCCCCGACATGCAGCTCCCATCCAGAAAATTGGGAGTTGCAGCTGACGCAGCACTTTTGACCAAATGAACGGTCCAGCAACCAAGCATGGGTGGGTTGGGCATCCTGAACCCATTCCCAACCAAGTGGGACCACCTTTATGTGGGGTGGCCCTGGGGGATTCCCGTTGCTTGTCAGGCCAGATGCTGTCACGCCAATTGCCAGAAATGCAGTTGAGTCTCAGTTTGGGTATTTGAGGTTGAACTGAGGGTGACTCAGCCTGCCGTCAAATTCTTTGATGTCAGTTCCTATTGAGCATATCTGCCCTATCCCCCAATAATTCGCCAGTTAGGTCAAACTTGAGGGACCTGATCCCTGCTTATTTCTGCATCAATTGATCACTATTTAATCAGTTGCATCACACTGAGAAAATTATTGGTCAACTTTTTTCTTTATTTTCCATTAGAAATCCTTTTCCCAACTCTAGTTCTTTTATGTTGAAAGGTAACTGCCCTTTCCACCAGCACTCCAACACCCCTCAGGGTTATTGGCCATATTCATATGGTATTTTTTTATGCCAGTATGAGATTATAGCTCATCAGCAAGTAGTGGCAAAACTCCTCTCTAGTTTCATATCTATCACAACATCAGCATACTTTGGCATTCTGGGGTGCCATTCGGGTGCTCTGGCACCTAGGCTGGCAGGCTGGTCTAATTCTAACTTGCTGTTTGCCTAACAACTTCCATTAGGCAGTAAAATATACTTGGTATCTGACCAAACTCAGGTTATTGATTGTAGGAGAGGCTGATCCAAGTTAAAATTTTGAAAGCTGAACAGCTTTTAAGACCCCATTCACTGAGAAACCAAAGCAAACCATTTTTGTCAATTGCAAAGCTAGCACATTTTAACCCGCCTGCTGGTATATAGGGCCAAACTTCTATTGCATCCCTAGGACAAACCTGGGCATACCTCACCTTAATCCAGCATTAATCCAAGGTATGCTTAAGGTCAGGGAGGCCTGCCAACTTCACCTTCTTGGCCTCCTGGCCTGCAGCTTTGTCCTTGGTATTTGTCCCCATGATTATGTCCTTCTCAAGACATGACATTATCCTCTCATCATTTTGGGGCTCCACCCCCTCTAGGGGCTTTCACCAGGGAAAGGTTGTGGACTGGGGCCAACTTCATAGTGGCAACGGTTTACTTTGACTGAGATCTGGCAGCCTGGGAAAAATTCTTGTGGAAGAAGTCAATCAGGTCTTGGGCATTTGCGCAGTTGCACACTGGTACCCAACTGTTTTCTGCAGCATCAAGTCCCTTCCAGGGTACCAGGTACTCAAATCTTTTTTTTACTTGGTGGGAGGCTGCTATTTACTCCACTTTTCACTCTGGCACCCCATCCATTAGACAAGCCTCAGGAGTCTCTGGTGGGAGGCCCTCAAACAATGCCAATTTACTCTTGTGAAAGACAGAAAAGATCTGAAATGAAGAGGGAAGATCTAAATGGTATGAGGTGTTGCCCACCTTTCTAAAAACACAGTAAGGACCAATCCTTTTTAATCCCATCTTTTTGCATGGCTGCTTGATAGAGATGTTTTGAGCATCAAACATCACGAGATCCCCTTCTTTGTATGCTGGACCCACTCATTGCTTACCATCAGCGTTCTCCTTATATACTTGCATTGCCACCTTCAAACATGATGAACCCCCCTGGTGTACTTTTTTGATAGTCTTAGAAAAGTCCACGACCACTTTAACTTTAGATCCACAGCTGGGCTCCATGTTGAAGGAGGGTTTAGACCCATGGTTGGCAAAAATGGGGAACAACCATTTGATGCATGTAGCATGTTGTTGTAGCTAAACTGGGCCATAGGAAAATGAGAAACCCAATCTTCTTGATCTGCAGCAGTAAAACATCTCAGAAAATGTTCTAAGCACAGGTTTACTCATTTGGTCCTCCCATCTTATTGTGGATGATAGGCAGTTGAATGGCAGGGGCGAATCTGAAGAGTCTTACATAACTCTTACCAAAAGACAGAGATAAACTGGGGTCCACAATCACTAATAATTTATTGAGGGACCCCGTGAAGTGCAAAAACATGAGTGATGAAAAGCCTAGCCATTTTAGCCACAGTTATTGTAGTTTTTCAAGGAATAAAGTGGGCAAACTTTGTGAAATGTTTCCTCACTACCATGATGGCATCATAACATCAGAAAAAGATAATTCCACAAAGAAATTCACCAATAGGGAACTCCAGGGCCCTTCAGTCTTCTGAACTGGTATCAACGACCCTGCAAGTGGCTGGCTATTTGGTTTCATCTGATTGCAGATCAGGTACTCTTTACAATACCTACCCACCTGAGTGGGTAAGCCCTTCCAATTGTATGTGCATCAAATTAGCTCCAAAGTCTTTGCTTTCCCAGGATGACCAACGGTGCTTCCATAAGGATGGTACCAGATGATTTTAAGGTGTTGTGATCTAGCGGAAACCCATAGGTTCCCCTGAAACCACACCATCTCATCCTTAATGTGATAATTCCTGGTTAGATCCTCCTGATTCAGTGTGCTCTTAGAAAAAATCATAGTATATTAATCCAGATAACAGCTGAGAAAGAACTACCTTTCTGAACATACTGTATTCCTCCACATTTTTCAGAGAAGCGAATGCTGTACTGTTGGCCATGTAAGAGGGAAGTTGAGACATAATCTTACCTGTTGGAATCATCAACTGGGTATTATGAACCTCTACCTCCTTTGGATTGGGATCTAATGCAGAATTGCAGCTCAAAGCATCTGCCAACCCATTCTCCTTGCCCTTGGTGAACTCATAAGAAAATGCAAATTGGGCAATGGTCTCATGCCAACAGGTCTGCTGTGGAGTTAAGTCATGAGGTGCGCAGTAGTAAAACAAGGCATGGTGATCTGTATGTATGTGGAAAGGTTGGGAAGAGCCATGCAGGTGATGACGCCAATAAGTCAGCGCCTCCACCACTGCTAGTAACTCTTTGTCATAAACGGCATAACTCAACTTAGAAAGAGACATTTTCCTAGAAAGATATCCCACCAGATGCTCTATTCCTTCTTCACCTACTTGTAACAAGGCAGCCAGTATGGCGAAGTTGGAGGCATTAGTAGACACAATAAACTCTTTTGAAGGGCTGACATGGCGAAGGACAGATGTGGACAACAGGGTTCACTTCACTGAATGGAAAGTATCCAATAAAATGGGGGACCGCTGAAGCACCTTTGCACCACTAGACTTATACAAGGGTGCTGCCACCTCGGAAAGATTGGGCATAAACTTCTTGAGGAACGTACACATCCCCAAAAAACTCCTCAATTCCTTGACTGAAGTGGGGGTGGGCCACTCACAAATAGCCTTCTCCTTGTCCAGAGTTATCATGTGTCCTTGGCCAAACATGACGTTGCCCAGAAAAGTGACCTGGGACTTGAAGAATTCACACTTGCTAATCTTTAGCATAAGGCGGGCTGCCCTTAACCTCTCCACCACTTGCTGAAGGTGTACCACATGGGACTCATGGTCAGGGGAAAACACCAGGATATAATCTATGTAGGCAACTGCGCATACCCTAATAAATCCCCCAACGCTGCATCAATGCGGCGTTGAAAGATAGCAGGGGCATTCTTAAGCCCAAAAGGCATGACCCAAAACTGGAAAATCCCTTTTCTGGTACAGAATGCGGTTAACCACTATTGCCCCTTATTAATCCAGATCAGATTGAACGCATTTAAATTCTTTTTGAAGAAGACTTTAGCCTTCTCCACATAGCGTGCAATCTGTGAATCCAATGAAATGGGATGGAGATCTGGTACAGTAACATTGTTTAGGTTCCCATAATCTATTCATGGGCATAAAGTTCCATCAGCATTCTCCACAAAGAGAAGTGGGGTTAATACTGGGGAGGTACACTGAATAATTGCGCCTTTGGCTAACTGCTCCTTAACACACATCTAATGCTGCTTCCTCCCATATGGCCAAAGGGTAGATTTGGAAAGCTATATGCAACAGATCAACTGTGAGCTTGAACTTGCAAAAAACTCTGAATTAGCTGGTAATTCATTGGCTGAAGCTGCATCAACGAATATTCTAGACCCTCCAAACAAGAAGGTAAAGGTACCTCCAGTGAGGGACTCAACAATGGAGCGAGACTGAGGGTGTGGATATTGGGCCAGTGGGGAAAATTGCTCTGGAAGTTAGCCTCAGATAAAGGAACAATTAATGTACAACTATTTATTAATGACAAGGATAGGGTATTGCCTCTCAAGTTGGTCCTGACGTCAAACTTTCGCCACCATTCCACTCCCAAGATAATGGGGTATAGATGTTTTTTGATTGCTTGGAAACGGTCCATCAAAAGATTTCTGCCCACTTGATAATTACTAACTTTAGTACCTTCAGGGTATGAATACCTTGAAAAGCTCCTCCCCTAACCATACCACCTGGAAAGTAACTAAGCTCAAGGTAGTCAGTTAGGTCTTTGTCAATAAAATTCTCAGAGGCTCCAGTATCCCCCAAGATAGTAGTGCTAATTTTACCTGAATGTGATGAAAGGGTAGCAGTTAACAAAAAATTTCCCAAATGATCTTTATCCATAGCAGACAACGCCAATACTTTACCACCAAACTCTTCAGGTTCTAACATGCCCCCAGGGTACATTTCTGCATCAAAGAATGTAGAGGGATATTTGCCACTTTTACTAATGAAGCCACATATCCCACCATATCTTCAGCAACTTCATATTCGTTTTTTTATTGTAAAAGTAACTCCTTCTCCACCACCTGTGTCCTGCGGATCATGGTAGGGGTTAAGCGCGGGTTCTCAGGGGTGATCTGGTATACTGAAATTGGTTCCAAACTAGAGCCACAAGAGGTGATATTAGGTTCAATTTCATAATGGGATTAGCGTTATGAAACGCGTTTTGGAACGTGAAAGTCCCTATACCCTTTTAGGCAGCAGGTTAGGCATTGTTATCCAAGGCCATCACCACCGGGCCCTTTGTTGGTGGTCCCGCCTGCACCATCCAAATGTGGTGCTAAGAAAAAATCAATTTAATTATATTGTTTTAAATAATTTTGGTGGAAAGTTAGGGAATCACGACTCCTGGAGCGCAAAGCGTCTGAATCAACCAAGTACAAGCAAGAAGGGTGGGCACTCCCAATTTGGAGGTAGTGAGAATAATGCTGAGACTCCCCAACCAACAGCAAAATGATATTACGGTGGTGAGCCCTATCAAGGCCGTGACAAATGATAGGCGCACCCAATTTGAACTCAGCAAAAGCCCCATACAGACAATATTTGTGCACATAACATAAAGTGGTTGGTAGACTGATGTAAGGAGAGTGTCAGTAACTCTCCCATTTTTCAGCAAGGTTGTGCGAGATGCACAGACACACCACCAGGGAACTAGTCATTAGGGAAATGGTAAACAGGGCCCCGCAGAAGATGCTAGAGCTGAAGTAACCTAGTGCAAGGGTGGTTAACGGTGTAAAAAGTATAGAGTAGTTGATAAAAAGCAAGCAGTAACACTTGGGTGGACCCCATAGGGGAGCCCCTAACCAAGTAAAAATCTGTTCTTGGGGGTTTGGGTGCCTCACCCTGGAGGGGACCAAGGGGCCCAACGGTGCACTTGATATTTTTGATAATTTTGAGAAAATAGAATGGCCAATGTTTCTAAAGGCCTCCATGAGGAGGTCCACACACAGGTTCACCCAAATAAGCATAATTTTAAAAAAACGTAAACAACTGGGGAAATTTTATTACTGGAGTTGACCTATGAGGAAGGTTGGTCTTGAGGGAACATATTTAAACAATTGGGGAAGAACCATCCATTGGTGGAAGTGGCGCTAAGCCTAAGTGCATCAATAAGCGCATGCTTCCATTGGCCTGGGCACTATAGCTCAAAATTGCCTAAACGTGAGTAATTAGTTGTAGGCACTGCCAACCTGATTTCAAAATTTCAAAAATCAAATAGGTTTTGAGACCCTGTTCGCCAAGCAACCAAATCAAACCATCATCATTCATGATATAGCTAGTGCGTTTTAACGCCCTTGACGCAACACAGGGCTGAGTGTCTTGCACATCCCCTATACCAACCTGGGCATATCTGGCCTGAACCCAGCGCTGGTCTAGGGTATGTCTGAGGTCATGAAGACCTGATAACTTCACTTTTTTAGCCTCCTGACAACTGGCTTTATTTAAAGTTGGTCCCCTCAATCATGTCATCAGACCATGACAGCCTGGCTTGGTTCATTAATGACCTCCTTCACCATAATTAGAATTTCAAAGTTTTGAAGGGGATTGTAGAGGCATTAACTGGCAGGCCTTGGTAAGGTTGCTAATACTAAAAATATGTAATTGTTGCCGCTAGGAAGGTTTGGCCTGGGTTAAATCTAGATGGACTTACCAGCTAAACTGGTGAAGTATACCTGAGCTTGACAGGTTTAAATAAGTTGAATAGTCAATTTTTACAGATTTTGGTATATGTAAGAGATACTTAGATTGAAAAGTATATTGTAACTTGATAGGTCTAAATATGGGGGACTGAACAGTTTACACTGAGTGTGGCATATGTAAGAAATGGCTAAATTGACAAAGCATACTAGAGCAAGATGGATCAAATATGTTGGCCAAGTCAATTTATAAACTGAATGGTGTACACAAGGGAAGGCTAAATAAACAAAGTATACTATAGCTTGATGGGTATAAATCTGGTGGACAGATCAATTTACACAGAGTGGTATATGTAAGGGGAGGCTAAATTAGAAAGGTATACAATAGCTTGGTGAGTCTAAATCGGTTGGCCAAGTCAATTTCCACAGCGGGTGGTATATGTAAGAGAATACTTAACTGGAAAATATATCTAATCTTGAGGTGTCAAAACCGTTGATAAGTCAATTTATACATAGAGTGGCATATGTAAGGTAAAGCCAAATTGCCAAAGTATACCAGAGCATGACGTAAGTAATGATCAAGTTTTCCTAATCATCGCATTTGACTCAGGTTCAGATTTTCCAAATCTGGAGTCAAAGAGTTTTAAAAGATTTTCAGGTTTGATCAAGTTTGGGCGCTGGGTTATGCCTCACCTGAATTGTTGATCAGGCTTGTACAAGCCTGATCAACAATTCAGGTGAGGCCCCAAAGGGCGGCCATAAAAAGGCGTGCCCACTAATACCAAGGCGAGCTTTTTGAATTTTGCCCCTAGCTTTCCCTTCCTGGGGAGCATCACCAGCTGCTCCCCAGACAAGCTCTGTTTGTCGAACCCCTTCTTATTTCTTAAATGAAAATAAAGGTTGTTTCAGGTTTTGCTTACCTCGTCATCTGTTCATCTTTTTTGGGCATCCAGATTCAAAGAGTTTTTGTGCGGTTGGTTCAGACCAACTACAAATCAGTTTTGCTTAATTAACTTGATGTAGGGATATTTTGGCACTTTTGGTGCACAAAACCTGTCCCCCTACTCGACGTTGGCCTGCTTAAGGCTGTTGATGTACCAAAACATCTTTTTTTTATGGCAGTTGGAACTGGGATTTTCCAAATTTACAGACAAGCTCATCCAGAAGCCAGTTTTTTAAGCAACTGAATTAGGTAGGTAGATGCTTTCAGCTAATAAAGATACTTCAGGAGTGGTTGGTTTGACCATTAAGAGGCGAGTCGCGATTCCAATATGACTGGATGATAATCCCTAAGTCGTTATAGTGGAATGGATGGAATCTGCTGATTTTGATATGAGTTATGGTAATTTGAGCGCCTCAAAATGAGGCGATATTGGGTTGTTATGGAAATCGCCTCAAATTAAGTGATTGGGAAAATAATGAATGAAGAATTGGTGGAACCAATGAGATATGGTGAATTGAATTACTAAGCCATGGAAGCAGTATCATCCGAATTTGCTATGATACAAGCGAGATGAGAGTATCAAGAGAAAAATGTTGTTAATAGTTTAGAGCGAGCGAAACAGTGAGGATCATCTGTGTTTATTATAATAAAGAAGTATAGTGGGGGCAAGTGCTCCATATTATTAATAAAGTTTATTCCTGTTGTTTCAAGGGCAACGATCCTCATATTGTTGGTCCTATTGCTCAGTGAATCAAACCCTGCGCAATATTGATTACAACGTATCTCAACAATAAACGCCAATTTATAACAGTGGTGCTCACTACAAGGGGCCCATTGATCAATCACAAACTGATAAGCATTCCTCAGTCACTAATCATGTTGTATCCATCTTGCTTTACTAAGGAATCATCTCAACACACTGCAACTGTTAAATATGCAGAACTCAAGCTTGCCCTAGACGCTGTGCTTAAATGGAAAAAGGATTTTCTGCAAGATTGTTGTATCAACAAGCTGCCTCCATTTAGACACAATGGAAACATCCATGGATTCTTTAAACGATTTGAGTTTGCAATAGAAGGAGCTTCAGATTGGTGTAAAGCCAAATTAATAATGTCCACTTTGGATATTGGAAGCGCTGACCAAGTTACTTGCTATCTTCCCAGCAGTTCCGTTACCTATCAAAAAGTTAAGGATACTGTGCTGTTGTTGTTTGGAGGAACTTTAAAAATGGCGCAACAGAAGGCTGAGTTTTTAACCATTGGGTTTCAACATAATGAAACCCTCATTGCATTTGCTGATTGATTCTCAGAAGAAGCTCAAGTTAATTGGGGCAGGAATTTTAACTGAATGTGAAATAAACAGCGTTGACCTCTGCTGTGAAACCATACCAAGAGCTTTTTAATGCTTTGGCTCCATATTTATAGGTTGACATACCTTTGCTTAAACTTGTTCAAATTCTACGCCAGTTATCTGCTACCTTCTCTCCACCCAGTATAGAGTGGAACCCTATCGCCTCCACTGCTAGCCTTGTTTATTTAAAGAATCATCCCTCCCTGTTCAGCGTCCAGTTGGCATTCCCTGGCCTTATTATCATCACAAGCCTCGTTTTCAACCAAGTTTCCAACAGCAATTACCCTACCGGGATGGGCCTGGTTACACTGTTTGATACCAGTCCACCTTTTTGGGTGGCCATTTTACAACACCCAAGGACGCAGGTCTCATAGGGTTAATTGCTTTTCGTGCGGTCGTCCAGGGCACCTAGCTAAGAGTTGTCATAGTCGTCAGGTTCAGTACCTACCATGGGAGCAGTATAATCAGAGAAAGGTCAGAACGGAGTAGAGATGGGACTCTCTACCTCCGCTATTCTGACTCAAAACGTCCCAACTGAACCTATTCCTACACAGCTAGCGGATGTTTCCTGGTATGATGATGCTTTTCTATACCAGAAATCAGTTGGAGGGGTAAATGTGCTGACAAATGCAATTCATGGACATGGCAGAAGCATACTCCCAAGAGCACCCGAAACCGTATGCTTGCCAATTGTTTGATTACCTTCCTACTGATGAACCAGATCCATCAGCTGATGCAGTTCTCTTAAAAGGGGTAAACACAGCCCTCCATGTGGACGCTATTGTTAAACAATACCTTAAAGTGGGGAAGGGTATTATGAGCTTCCTTGGAAAAAGAGATCAGTTAAATGTTCATGTTTTAAAACAATCAGATGCATCTTACTCTGGGTGTAAATACCGTGACACTGTTGTAGCAAAAACCTGAGTTTGAGCAATAATCGATATGGGTGCCCCAATCAACATAGTGTCCTCAAGGTTGGTGTCAAAGTTAGCATTAAAGCCTGATGTAAAGCATCATATGGTGTATGGGACCGCAGGCGCAGAAAGCACAGTCTCTGAAGGAGCATACAGTGCGCTACCTTTGCGGTTTGGGTTGATTGTCATTTTAGCCCCAGCTATAGTGTTACCAAACAATAATTATGACCTGTTAATTGGTACCGCTTTTATGCGTCACTTTGGAGCTGTTGTTGATATGACAGCAGATACATTTGAAATTTTGTGGCAGCGGATCCCAATCTACTTCACTTCCAGCGGAATGCTAAAGGATCCTGTACACATGAGCCACGGTAATCTTGCATATGGTGATGGGGTGGTTTCAGTTCACTATCATCGATTAAAAAGAAAGACCCAGGCCCTTCCTCACCAAATTTATGAATATCAAGGGCTATCGCTTAGAGCCGCTGGCACTATATCTATTCCCTCTGACACTAAGCAATCATAAGCACTGAGTTAGAGGTGGAAGTGCCTGCTGGGCTAAACGGGGAGGTCATTGGGCCCTATCAACAATCACGGCTTGAGCCCCACGTGGCCCCTGGCATTATACTCCCAGGGCATGGGGAGATCAAGGTCTTGGTAGAGAATCTTCAGAATAAAATCAATGCAAATCCGCTGACACCAAGTAGTTGCATTCCTCCATTTCATTCCAGTTGAGGAGGTCCTTAGGATTCATAAGTTTGGTTCACTGGATGAATTCAGTCTGCCCATCAAAACACAGCCTGGCGTAATGGCAGTTGTACCGCGTGAAAATTTAATGGGGTTAACAGAAGATCAGAAGGATCAGGAGGAAGCCTTATTTCAAAAATACAAAGAGATCTTTGCTGTCAATGATCATGATTTGGTGTGCACCTGAGGAGTGATCCATTGAGTGGACACTGGGGATCATCCCTCCAAAAGATCTCAGCCAATCCGCCAATCTAGAGCAGCGGAAGAAGTTGTCACTGTAGAAATTGATAAACTGTTGGAGCAAGGAATGCTTGAACCATCAAAGAGCCCATGGGCCTCGCCTGTCTTAATTATCAAAAAGAAGAATGGTACTAGCCGGGTAGTAATAGACTACCACAAGCTCAACAGCATTACAAAAAAGGACTCATACCCTTTGCCACATATTGATGATGCATTGGACCGGTTGGGGGGAGCTCGTTACTTCTCTGCAATGGATTTAATATCCAGCTATTGGCAGATTGAGTTACCTGTGGCAGAATAAGAAAAATGCGCCATTATCACGTCAAAGGGGCTTTTTCAACCAACACATATGCCCCAAGGGTTGTGTTATGCCCCAGCTACTTTCCAATGGCAATGGACACTATCCTTGGAAACTTGAAGCTGTCATGCGTTCTTGTATCCTTGATGACATTAACGTTTTCTCCCATACGTTTTCTGAGCACCTTAGCCATTTTGAAGATGTATTCCGCCAGTTGGCTGAGGCCAACATCAAAATAAAGCCCCAGAAATGCCACTTTTTCAAGGATCAGCTTGAGTACCTCGGGTTTGTAGTTGATGCAACAGGGTGAGGCCCCAACCAGCTAAGGTGGAGGCCATTCAGAAGATGACTACACCAAGCAGTAAGCGTAATATACAAGTATTTTTAGGGATGGTTGGCTACTATCGCCGCTTCATACCTAACTTTAGTTGTATTGGAGGTCCTCTGTTTGAGTTATTAAAAAAGGATGCCACGTTTGAATGGAGGGAACACTGTCAATGCTCCTTTGATACTCTTCAAACAGCGTTGATTGGGGCACCAGTGCTATGTTACCCAAATTTTGAAAAGAAATTTATTGTACAGATGGATGCATCTCTTTCTGCTGTGGGGGCAGTGCTGTCTCAAAAAGATGATGAGGGGGAGGAGCACCCAGTGGCATGTTGCAGTCAAAGTCTGAATAGCCATGAACTAAATTATACTGTGACCAAGCGGGTGTGCTTAGCAGTGATTTGTGCTTATAAGAAATTCAGAGTATATTTGTATGGTGTAAAATCTAAAGTTAGAACAGATCACGCCTCGTTACGCTGGCTGAAGAACCTTAAGGAGCCTGAGGGCCAGCTAGCACAATGGGCCCAAAAACAGGCTTAAAGCTTTGAGATCCTTCACCGACCATGAGCAAAACACCAGAATGCTGATTGCTTGTTGAGGCTACCAACTATTGCAGTTATGGAGGAACTGAGCGATATTATATATGACAAGATGCTCAGCGGAAAGTACTATGATGAGACGCCCCAAGTCATCAAGGCGCTGAATGAAATGCGAGCCAATACTTTTCAGTGAAATGGTGAGTTGTACAAGCAGATTGGTGATTACATGGTGAATTTTCGCAACCCTCAACGCGGCCTAACATTATCATGAGCGCACATAGGGCAGTTGGGCATGGTAATGTGCGCAAGATGTTGGATTTATTGTGACCTCAGTATTTCTGGGAAAGCATGAACTTTGATGTGCTTGATACTATCTCCTCCTGTCACCAGTGCCAAGTGGAAAAGACGTATCACTGGTAGACCTCATATCAGTTAGTAAAGCCACACTTGTACTTGGCATACAGTTTCCCTTGATGTCGTTGGCCCTCTTCCAATGGGAGCAAACCAGTCCAAGTATATCCTGGTGGCAATTGGCCACTTGACCAGGTGGGTTGAGATACGGGACATTCAGGATCTGGGCCCGGTTACTGTGGCTAAGTTTGTAATGGAATGCATCATTCAGCATCACGGCTGCCCGCAGTTTATCCTTACTGACAATGGCACTAATTTCACCTCTCACATACTTTCTAAACTCAACGAAATGATGGCCATCCACGGGGTTATAACAACTCCATATCACCCTGAGTCCAATGGAATGGTTGAACAGGTTAATGGGACCTGGTGAACATTCTCTGAAAGTTGGTTACTGATAGGCCCTCTGATTGGAGTACTCTCCTTTCTACCACGGTTTTGCCTACAACATTAGTTACCATTCTTCCACAGGGAAAAGCCCATTCCAATTGCTTTATGGATGGCACCCCGCTCTGCCCGCACTTCTGTATGCCTGTGTAGAGGACACTGGCGGAATGGATCCGCAATGCTATTTGACCATCCTAATGAATATGCTGATTAAATTACAAACTGAAGCATACTCGTTCAGCTTAGCCAAGAAAATCAAAAGACAGGCTGCTGATCAGATATGGCGAAGTGGACTAGCACAGTTCAAAGATGGAGACATGGTCCTATTCCATGATCAACATGGGTTCATCTGGAAACACAAGCTGGCCAGTATCTATATTGGGCCATTCAAAGTCATTGAGAACACAGTTATAGATGCATACACAATCAAGGACCCCGCTAGCAGTTGGATCATCAATCAAGTGCATGCGAAGTTCCTCTGGGCATATAAGCAATAGAAGCCTCATCATCCAGTCAGGGAGGGGGTAATATCACAATTCCAATATGACTGGATGATAATCCCTAAGTTGTTATGGCAGAACAGATGGAATCCGCCAAGTTTGATATGAGTTATGGTAATTTGAGCGCCTCAAAATGAGGCGATATTGGGTTGTTAGGGAAATCGTCTCAAATTAGGTGATTGGGAAATAATGAATGAAGAATTGGTGGAACCAATGAGATACAGCGAAGTAAATTACTAAGTTATGGAAGTGGTATCATCCAAAGTTACTTTGATACAAGAGAGATGAGACTATCAAGAGAAAAAAGGTTGTTAATAGTTTGGAGCAGGCAAAACAGCGAGGATCATCTGTGTTTATTATAATAAATAAAGAAGTATAGTGGGGGCAAGTGCTCCATATTATTAATAGTTTATTCCTGTTGTTTCAAGGGCAACGCCCCTCATATCATTGGTCCTATTGCTCAGTGGGGCAAACCCTGCGCAATATTGATTATGGCGTATCTCAACAAAAAACGCCAATTTTATAACAAGGAGTTTCCCCAATTGTTGTGAAAAAGAGTGTAATTTAACTATAGAACTAAGATGATAGGGGAGAAATGGATTGTACAGAAGAGTTACCTTTAAACTGATCATTCCATGCATTGTTTTAATGAGGGAGGATAAGGGTCTCCTGAACAGCGCAATATCAATCCTCTCTGACCTAAATTTTTGGAGGAGGCAAGTTATCTAATTGAATCCTGCATCTCATTAGCAGTGATGGTGAAGGGCCAGGGTTCTGCCATGACTCATAGCTGATTTCCATTTGCATACTTGGTGGTTTCCAGCACTTGAATCTACAGCTGTAAGGAGATTAGTCTTAAGTCTTCAGATTGAATTTGAGCATTAATTCTTACAGAGTGCAAAGGTTTAAGGAGAAAAAAAGGGTGGTAGATGAGGATCTGGTAAGCATCCTAGAAACTGCTCCTGCTAAATTGCGGGGTATCCAGAACGTGCTCATCAGTGACCTCCGCATCAGCTGCATTTGATGAGTCAGAGTCTACATCTACATACTTTAGAACTGCAAAGGAGCCGCGTAAGAGGTTTGTGTGGGTAATGTGGGCTCTTTGAGGTGTCACGTCTGCCACAGGAAGCAGTTTGCCAGTCAGTGGTGGTTATTCAAGCTTTTGTAGGAGTTTAGAGATGCAGAAATAAAAGATGCTGTTAACAATACTAGTGTAGCGGAGCTCTGAGATGGGGGACAACAAAGGGCGCATTGAAAAAGAAAGTACGCTTAGCCTATATGGTGCTGCCTCTGATATTGGAAGGGGTGACCACTGGAAAAGGGGCTTGGGTTTTAATAATGTGGGAACCTATTGTTAAACCTTAAGTTTAACTTCATACTAAAGGGTTTCAGGGGCCAAATCCTTAATGGAGACCCATTGTGTGGTTGTGGAATTGCTGCTGCAGCCACATGAGAACATCTTAGTCTAGTATAATCCCCTTGGTAATGGCTAAGAGGGCTTGTTTTTGAGCCTTGCAGCCACTATCAGGTGTACAAGGATGTTAAGCCATGAACAACGGGGGCGCATGATTAGGGTCAACTAAAAAGATATCTGGGCATTCCTTTACAACTATCATGCAATGAACTACTTCTATATTGTGGACCACAGTGAGGGTGGGTATATATGATGCCCTTGCAGGTGGTCTCTTTGAGTGGGGGCAAAATATGATGAGATGCTAAATTCTACTTAAAGTACATATCTAAATACCAAAGACCAAAATGAAGCGCCAGATCAAGTGATTCAGGGCCAATATTTAGTGGTATGCTTATTAAGTAACACATAAGATTTTCTTCCTGTGATAACGTGTGAAGGAGAAATGGAGATTCATGCGTAACACCTGAAGAGTGGTAGCATGTTTAGCAAAGGAAGCTTCATTGATACCACACAATATAGCGGACCTCAATCAAATAATGGATGGTGGTGTTAATTCATAATGTCTCTGTGATGCTTAAAAGTATGAGAAGAAGAACACTGAATAATACATAACAGGATTATACTTATAGTAAATGGAAATCGCATATTAGAATGTTGAGCAAGGTAGTTTTTGTGCTCTAGTTTAAGCACATATCTTATTAAAATAAGCAATTATTGCCACTTCACAGGGATGATCTTTAGTTATCATTGGTTCCAGTGGGTTTTGCAAGATTTAGTGTCCCATTGTTACGCTTATGCTTGATTTGGTCTTAAATTGTAGATAAACCCCAAATAGGTGGTGAGGTCAAGTTCACAGGGTTACACATTTGTTGAAACGCTTCAGTGGGTGCTGGTGCTTCCTAGCGAGGGGAGGTTGATCCAGAATTTCTAGGGTGGTTTGTACCACCTAGGTTGCTATTAACTTCAGCCTTTTTGGAGAAGGCTACAGTTTTATCATCAGCATAATCCATATTTTCTTAAGTAATAAGACTTTTGGTGTTTCAGATAGGTGTATCCCCCTTTAGGTTGGGACCACCTAGTGCTAAAAAAGACTTTTGGTGTTTCATCTTTAAATAAACATATAAAATGATTGGTACATAAGTAATTTAACCCATGTAATTAAGTAAGTAAAACCTTGAAAAGCAGTTTATGGGTTTTTATGAAGCAGGTGAGAATGGAAAAGTTACTAATCAACACGATCCATTATAGTAGTCTTTTCAGTAAGCATATTAGGATGGCCTGATTTGGTGTTCTGTGAACCAAAACGGTTAGCTGATCCATCATTATTGGCAAGGTTTTGATGTTTAGAGAGCTGGGCAACGCCCCTCAAGTTGAAGCCAGAATCTAACATTGGCAATGCTAAAAAAGGCTGAAAAACCAACTTACCAGGGAGGAGAGTTCCTGGAAGGGTTGAGCTGCGTGATATTGATCTTATGAGATTAAAAATGAATCAGCAATCATCTCAATGTTAGGGGGGTGTTGGGATTTTCAATAGTTTAAATGAAGCCTCAACTTGGGGCTTCCAACCTATTATCTATTTTGGGGAAATCTCAACATATATTTACTACTATTATTCTACCAATCAATGCTTTGCAGGATCTAAAGCCCAAAATCATTATTAACTTTGATTAATTAGCATCATCCAAATGCAATTAATGTTGGACGAACTTAAGATAAATTATAATCAAATTGCTCCACTAATCGATAATCCAGGCTGATAAACAATATTGCAACTATTATTCTTCCTGTAGGGAATAAATCCTTACTTCAGTTTATTCAACCTTATCTCTACCTTCGCTTTATCTTATAATTACCCTCACTTATCACCTACTTTCCTTTATCTTATAAAAGCTTTGGGCTATTAATTCCTAATCTAGTCCCAATTCCACCAGGGTATATACCAATCATTCCTTATATCCCTTAGCTTATCTTTCTCTTCTTAGCACTATTTAAGGTTCTGATTATTTAATTAATAAAATAACTTTTGCACTTCTACCTTTAATAAGGCTCTTTGTAAAGTTCGCTCTCTTGTTTTTGGGACCTCTGAACCAGTGTGGTTAAGTCCTTAACTATTAACTTTTGGGACCTCTGAACCTGCCTAGGTTAAGTCCCTAACTGTTAAAAAATTAGGACTTCTGAACCTGTTATTAAGGTTAAGTCCTTTACTCGCCTGTCCACCTCAGCAAGCTTCAAAGACCCGCCCTCAGACCTCCCTTAGCCCCAACAGGAGGCCCAGTGGATTGTTGGTATTTATTGAGCACTACAATAGTGGGCGTTAAAGTTGCAGAGATATGATCTAAAGAGATGATGCTTGGTGAAGTGGCCGCGTATTCAGAAAAGGATTCTTTTGCAAGTGTCACCTGAGAGTGGGTGACCCTGATTAACGCTGAGTTTGGCAAATGAGGTAATATGTTTGAGGGGTTTCTGACTCAATTATTCAAGTCAGTAAGTTCTTTTACAGTATTTCCTGCAATTATTTACATTAGTTTAAAAAATCTTTATAATAAAAAGCCAAATTAAAATTTTTTTCTTTGAAAAGCAATGACTGAGTGATGTGTTAGTAGCCTACACAAATGTTAAGTTTAGAAATAGAGGTGCAGATTAGATAATTATGTAATTTTGTTAATAATTTGCAACTTAAGTATCAAATTCTAATATTTTTTTTCAAAATTGTATCAGATATAGATTATACACCATACTTGTAGATTAAAGTATTCACTTTAATTAAAATTTTTGAAAATTTAAGTTTCCTTCTTGTGTTTTCATTAAACTAGATAATGGGTGACTAGACAATTTTTAAATTTTCCTTGAGGTGGGCTGACCTGGGGATGATACTGCACCAATTAAGGGGAAGCAAAGAAATGGGAAAGAAGTATAAAACCTGAAAACCATCCATGCGCGGTATATGATATACAGGAACTCCTTGGACCGCCTTGCTATTTGCTATCTTGGTTTGGGGCATTGTTGCACATTGCTAATACAGTCATAATTGTCCCCTACCCAAAGTATATCTAGTGGGATCAAACTCAGGGAGGCAATGGTAAGAGTACATACTCTACCACTGGGGTATCCTCCCCTGTGACTAGACATTTTAAGTTTGTAAGAATTAAGTTACTTGTTTAACCCAAGTAGTACTCTTGTAGTTTACTACTATAACTGATTTATGACACCTAAAAGATCTGTTGGACAGTTAAATCTCAGATAATGTTTTAAGTATAAATTCTATAAATTGTTAACCTCAAACTAATTTAATATATATTCTCATTACTTGGTACTGAAGATTAAACAGACTTAAATCTTTTCTTAACTTTATTTTATGACTTTAACCTCATTTTTATCAGTTTATTAGAAGGTTTAATATAATTTTGAGGTTAGCAAATACAATCAAATATCTTTGATAATAATGAGTTTTCTATGATAGTATAGAAAGTTTTGCAAGAATTTACTATAAGACAGTTGTTTTTCACTTTCAGCACTGCAAAAGAGAAAATCTCATATAAAGGTAACTGGCTTTGAAACTTCTGGAAATGAACAAGATGTTCTTAGTAAAATAGATAAGGGGAAAAACGATTGTGATGATAAAGTCTTGCTAAACACTCTCATATATACGCCTTATATAGGAAACTTTATATTAATAAAATATAAGTATCAAACCCTTATTTATCTTTAAAATTATTTTTATCTATATTGGATTGGGTGCAGATGTCTTGGGAGACAACCTGGAGACTAACAATCAGGATCTTCCATTTTTTTCATTGGTATGATGGAGAACAGGATAACTTTCTTTTGTTGATTTTGTCTTCCTGATTTTTAAGGCAATACTTTGGACTTCAAGAATCCCTTTATAATATGCAGCATTTTCCCTTTGTTATCTACTTTTTGGGTTGACACCCATGTAGACTTCTCATATTCATTTAAAGCCTAACACAATTAATTTTACTTTGCCTTTTTATTGATCATATTTATTTATTTATTTGTAGCCCAACAATGCCCCCTCAAGGTCCTGTTGAAGGGGTACATATGCTCAAAAAATCGTCCATGTACTTGGTTGACCACCATTATTTAATAAGGTTGCCAATTGAATATTCTGACCCTTGTTTATGCAGAACCTAAAAGGTATGGATAGGGAAATGGAGAGTTTATTAATTCTTCCCTGGGGCCAATGATAAACATTTCTAAATCCCTGGGATGGTATACAGGCAGAATTTATTGTCAAAGGTTAATTTAATATGCCTTCTTAGCAGTGGCTTGAATTAGGACATCCATGGCTAAAGACATTTATAGGACGAATGGTAGAGTAATTACCTACCAAAAATTGCCTCAAATGGGAAATTTTTATCAGATAAAGGTAACTTTTTCAATATTCGAGCAAGGCACCTGGTAAAAAGTACTTTTACCATAATAGGTCAGTAGTGGCTATCTTTTATAGTATCAAAAATGAAAGTGCATTAGTTCTTTTGATAGCTTATTTGTTGATGGATTATGAGGGCTGAGAAGCTTTGATATGTTATAAATAAGGTAGTCAATTTCATAACACCTCATAGTTTTAATTGTATTTCAGATAATTTTACTCTTAAAATACCATGTTATGCAAGTATTAAAACAGGAATAATGCAATACCTTAGGAGGTGGCCGTAGGTACAGAAACAACTTTGATTCTTTTGGTGAAGTGATCCCCAGCTATTTATAATATTGAAGGCCATATACTCCTGTTGATATTGGACCAATGAGATTAATACTTACAGTGTGAAAGGGGAAAAGGAGCGACCACTTGCTGGTTAAATCTCAGGGTGATTTTAAATAGTGTCAACAAGACATACATCTCTATCTTAAATGGAATTTAACATACCACCCAAGAGTATTAAGATTCTAATAATAGATAAGCTTTCTGTACCTTCCCAGGGATAGTAATAGTTTGATTTCCAAGATTACTTCTGTCCAATTAGTGGCGGAAATAATAAAGCCATTTGATCTGTACTAATTTCTATAGTATAACCTTGGATATTTGCATGTGTTACTTTTTTCTAAGCTCATTTTGTATTTCTGTAGTCTCCATAGTCCACAAACCAGATTGGCAGATGAGGCCATAAAGGCGGTCTTCCTTAGTTGCTAGTAATGTCAATACTGATAATCTTGAGACATCATTGTAATTTTAGCTCACTGCGCCAGTATGATGAAAAATCTAGAAGTCAAAATTTTTTAGCTACAAGGCTACTGAGCCAATAGTCCATCAGGGTCACGCATCTGATGTAATCACAAAAGAGAAGCGTAATCCATGATCACAGTAAAGTGCGTTCCATATAAAATGGGCTAAAAATACTTGATGGCGAGGATTACAGCCAGACACTCATGATTTGTGGCAGAAAAATTAATTTTCCTTTATATGACGTTTTATAAAAATATACAAATGGTTAGTCCACACATTTTTTTGTCATGCTGAACTATAATCGATATGACTGAAGCACTACTTGCACCAGTAAATATAGGTAGACTTTTAACTTTGGATGTTTTAAAATGGGAGATTTGGTTTAAGCTAGCCTTAATGCGTCAAGTGATTGATATTGTGCTAACTTTGATTTGAAAGGTATATTTTTTTGTAAAAATGGGTCAAAGGTTTAGTGAGCTTAGTGAAGTGGGGGGGTGAACTAGCAGTAGTATCCTACCATCCTAAAAAGACCAGGATGTCTCTCAAACTCCTTGTCTGGGCCATATTTTTTATGGCTGTTATCTTATCTTAGAGCAGTAAGATCCCTTCTTTGGTCACTTTATGATTAAAAATTCCAATTCTCATTAAAAACCGCAGTTAAATGTTTTCAGTCTAAGTGAAATTCTTTGTAATCATTTGAAAACTTGTTATTTTGATCAAGGTGAGATTTAAAGATCTTAAAATTAAATATATATTGTCTAGATATAATATAATTCAATAGATACTTAATTCATTAAAGATGTTTTTTATGATTATTTAAAAAGTAACAGAGTCATTGCATTGCCCCTGAGTCATTTGCGTGGATTCAAAACATCACTCTTTATCTACCAGTGCATACTTATCTTAATCTTTGGGGTCCTAAGCTATCTGCATTACCCGCTTTCCAAATCCACAAAAAAATGAGTTTTTAAACTAGATAGCATACCTAGAAAATCATTTTTAGGTAATAGTAACTAACTATCCTGGCAATTGAATTTACTTTGTGTTAGTCCATAAACACTCTATGGGTTCCTTCCTTTCCTTACTAGGAGCAGAGGCGAGGCTCAAAGGCTTTGAAAATTTCAGTAGGCCAGCGTCAGGTAGTTTCTATAACTTTACCACTCTGCTCTTTTACCTTTGATTTCCAATAAAGCTCATTTCATATAGGTAAGGCATCTCTGGTGTTTACTCAATGAGTCACCCATTAATCTTCCAAAAATCATATGGCCCAGAGGAAAAGATGTTTCAAAATTCTGTCAGTTCTTTATCAGCCCCTTTGTAGATGGCAGAAAAATTGTTTTAATGTTATGTTTAATAATAAATTTAGTAAGTGGATCATCCAGAAAAATCACGTTAAATTTCTAATCTTGTGAATATAAAGCACTTCCATAACAGGCAACAGTTGAACATATCTATGGGGTCTCTATCTCTTATGATGAGCTTATAAGAGGATAAATTCCACAATAGGACTATAGATGTTCCCAAGTAAGCTGAGTCAAATATGCCTAGGCATGGGCTTACTTCTTTGACAGAGGAACTATCTAATCCACAATTAATAATATGTGGCCCAGAGGAATGTGTATTAGATTATGGGTATTGATGTTAACTAAATTTTGATCAGGAATAACCATCTGAGGAGGAATGTACAAAGGTATTCTATCTGGCGTAAACAGACATAGGGAGCATTTTTACTCAAGGCCCTACATTATGATATTCTATTCAGTAGGTGTTTTGTTAATCCACCATAAGGAATAGCCTCTTATTGGGTTTTTGATTTTTGTTAAAAAGGGTTTGAAAGATAAATGGCACATGATTTCCCAGTAAAGGCAAATAAGACTCATACAATCTAATAAACTCTGAGTGTTCACATAGAAACTGAGTCCCCATTAGTAGATTATAGATTTGGTCCTGTTGAATCACAGTCAGAGTAGATAGAAGAGACTTCATTAAATATACGGAAGGGCTAAATAGGCATTTTTTAACTTATTGCAATAGGTCTCAGCCATCCAATACTCAACATCATGTTGGAGATCTGGTGACATTTTAACTTGGACATCATACTTAGAAGAATTAACATTGACACAAGAGCATGTATCAACAATTGTATAGACTTTTGACTTGAAAACATAACTTTCCACTCTGGTAACATAATCTCCAAAACTGTGTTTGCTTTGTAAAAAAGGAAGTTGAGGTGATACATAGAGAACAAAAATAATCCAAATTGCAGTCAATATCTTTGACAGTCATTCATATTATTATTTGCTCATGGGCATCAAATATAGTAACCCAGGAAGAAAATTGGTGAGGCATAGTCTGGTTGTGAACATGAAGAAACTCTTCCTTCATATTGACGAAGTTTTCACAAACAATAATTCTTTTATAAACATCTCTCAGCTACCTACCACGCTTCTAGGTTCAGTTCATTGTAAATTCTTCTTATTTCCACCTTTTTTCTCAAGAGCGTGAAACTGGGATGTCAATCAGGAATCTAGTTCAGCTTAATTTGATTTTTTAGAGTAAGCGGACTGAATTATTGACAAGGGCATATTTGGGTCCAAGGTTATTTGTGCCTTATCTTTTATTGCCATTAATATGAATCTGCTAATCCGGGATATAAGCTAAAATTGAGATTATGGTAATGATTACTTAAACCAGTGAAATGCAGTCATAAGCCACCTTGGTCTGTGATAATAGTAAACTAATTTGCAAGCTTAGTCGGAGATTCTGACGCTTGATTGTGGATCCCCATAAAGGCCTATTTTTATGAAGTTAAGGTCTGGCCACTTATGAATTCTTTTTCTAAAAAATTTTAACCTGGTTCCACATTTGGCTATAGTTCAATTGAGGAACTATAACCTCTTGGGAGATGCAACTCAAGAAGTTCAGAAGATCTTTTACTTTTTTGTCAATGGTGGCCTCTTCCATGGTGCTTTCATAAAAATACAACAAGGAAGTGATACTTTCTTCACCAGGGACATACTTATCCATAGAACAATGTTGGAGTTAGTAATAATTTGTAGAGAAGTTTTAATTTCTTTCACAGCGTTTGATTCAGAAACTAGAGGCTTAGTTTTGTTGTACTTTGTAGATTGTATTGAATCAAACTGGGTTCTTAAGCCATTCACATCATTTTTGCAAAATATCCTTAATCTTCATTACCTCAGTTACAGAAGCCTTTTGAGAAAACTGTTACCTAAGACCTTGCAGTTAAATTTAGCCTTTATATGGTCTTAAGTAGATAGCTTTTTATCCTTGATGTTTTCAACCTAATGTGTATGTTTAACAAATTTTCATCAATATGGTCCAGTTGGGCGCCATATAGTTAAAAAAAATTTCTATCGTTTGTAAGCCCTTCCGCTAAGCTTCAATAATATACCTAAGATCAAGTGGTTTCCCAGCAAGGCCTACTTAATAGCCTCTAGATAATGAGATGGTTTGCGTTTCTAATCATGCAACATGTCCTTGTGTGTCATTTATCTGTAATCAAAAAATTCTCTTCAGTACCAATACAGCATAACTGGTAGGGCTGGGGTGGCTTTTCCTTAGATACCTTGTAGACCCGTTGATCTTGATGAACTAGGGGGACCATATCTCCCTGTGGTCCATGTATTCCTGAGGGCCCTCAGAGTTCAGGTTATCCTTTGGTATCCAGGAGGTCCTTACGAACCATAAAGGCATTGCTTTCAAGATGTTCCTGCCTTAAGGCTTCCTCAAACTCCACAGAGCACCATCCCCAGAGAGCTTTAAGGTCTGAAATTTGATCCAGGAGAGACGAGATAGATTATCTGATTTATAGATGAGCTTCAAGCATGGCGGCTTCTATTTGTATAGTGTTTTAGTTCTACAGGTAAGAAATATTCTAATCATCCAACTGAGCCATTTGACAATGGACCTCATTGAGTATGCCACAAATTTTTGAGCATTACACAACAATTCTCCCAAAGAAAAGTGGTTGCAGATTGATATAAGTCAAAGGTGTAGGAAATGAGCAACTGATATAAAAACTAACTTTTACAGAACTTATTGATGGTATAACCCTAAAATTTGCATAGTTTGATAAATGGCTGGGGGTGCAAAAATTTTATGATATTGACAACCCTTACTACAACTTCAGTGGCTGATAAACTAAAGGTCAGATATAGATCCCTCATACTGGAAGGGACAGCATAATTTATGACCTTACTTAACTCTCCTTCAGGTAAAATATACTACCAATTAAATTTTGAATGATGTGGTATAGGTAAATGGTCTTATTTGATATTTTCTTTTACTTACAAAGGGTACTTCTCCCCTATACTCAGCAAAAAAACTCAAGTGTAGCAGAATTTGGCACAGCCACTTTAAAGCGAGCATCTCTTATCCATCAGGTAATTCTACAAATTCCATTATCTTGAGAGGTTTCTTAATCAGGAGTAATATCCATACTTTTTTACAACTCCACTTTTCTTAAGCAACATGGAAGGCCTGGCAGAAAGCAGCAGTATTTTGGTATCACTGCAAAAGAGACAAAACCAAATGGGTGAACAAGCGTTGAGGCTTCTTAGAGTTGGGCAACTTAATTATAATAAAATAAAAAAGTGACAGAACTCTTGGGAAAAATTAGGCTTTCTAAGAATTAAATATAAAATGCGATATAAGACTTTAAATAATATTTATGATAAATGACTTTTGATCTAATCTAAAACTCTTGATATTTATTGGAAAACTGGGTGCTTCATATCTTGGGAGACCACATAAAACTGCTAATCAGTACTTTCATTTTTTCAGGGTTTGATGGGGAACAGTATATTTACCTTTTTCAATAGTTGACTTCCTGAATTTCTAAGGCAATTCTTTACTTATTGAATCCTGGTGGCATATGTCATGTCCCATGAAATAGTTATAGAAACTTATTAAAAGGACAATGAGGAGTTTTAGTAAAAAGAGAAAGTTGGCCACCCTCCCTGATCTGATACATACCCTATATTAATGTTGGGTAAGGAATAAGCATGCACAGGTTGGTTCTATGTGTTGTGTGATGGGGTGTCTGGCGTTTTATCTTCAGCCTTAAGTTTTGCTAATTCAACCAACAATGATGGGTCTTTAAAAATATACAAAAATCTGGGATTTGAGTCCCATTCTATTTACTATATCACCCAATATGCCATAGTTCAACTACAATCAAAAATTTTAGTTTAGGCTTAATTGAGCTACACCACCACTTATGAAAGTAAGCTGATATTATTGGCCAAATTTGGCTCAGTGAAACAGCTAAGTGACTTTGGACCACCTCCACAAATTCTTATCATACTTTTTCAAGAACAAATCCTTGTTGGTTGTCTCTATAATGAATCCAATTTTATATTTTACTAAGATTTATTTTCTGTGACTTACTGAATACCTCCTGAGGAGTTTTTAATTTATATAAGTTGTAACATTCTGTGGTATAATAATCTTTTTTCGTATTAATTTGATCCCAGAGAGTTTGAGTGAGTGTTCTCTATCACTTCTCCGAAAACAGGAAAATTATAGAAACTCCTGACATTATATGACCAACAAGTTATACCTATAAGGTTTTATATCTTTAGTACTCTTCCTTAACATTAACAGTGTGCGTTGGCCGTTCCCCACTATCACTGAGCTCCTCACCATGGCGTCACCATTTGTTCTGGTTGGTGCACAGCTTGGCGTTTTTCTTTATTACCATCTGTTGGAGGACTCCTGCCCTTCCTGCATGTAATATAGGGGTTTTGGACCCTTCTATGTCCTGCTGGAACTATTCCAAAACCTATACTAAAAGATTCATTGAAATCAAGCAGGCGCTACCTTTTATCTCTTTAAAAACATTTATCAGTTTATTATAAATGGACTTTATTCACCCTTCATGGCATCAAATTTTCTATATCATCTTTTACCCAGTGCAAACAATTGGGTATTGATTTTTTATAGAAGCCAGCCAAAGTTTTATAAAATCAATACAAGATTGGTAACGCCTTCTAGAAGCTTGGCAACGCTCTTAATTCCCTTCAAGACCTTCTTGAGTTCCTTGCCCTCAGTTAAGTGGAATGCTTCAGGTGTCATTCTTATATGAATATTGCAGTTGGGTCCAGGTCAACCTTGGTTGGATGTCCTCAAAAAATAATTTTCACTATTAAGCATAAAAAGTCATTTAGTGAACAATCAGGATTAATTGGCTCCATATGACGCCTCTATGCATAAAATTAGTACTTTTACTTATAATTTCTTTAACTAAAGGGGGTTGTAATTTAGACGCAAATGAATTAACTGTGAAATCCTTATAAATAACGCCCTTAGAAAACCATTCTTTTCTAAAAGAGAGATTTTAGTTTCCATTATTGGCTGGAAAAACATAGTTAGCAGGGGTCTATCTCCTTGTTATTAAATAACTTTTTAGGTATATAGCTGCAGCTGTTTCACCTGCAGACGCCTTTATGTTTTACGTCTTTTAAACAATCATGTATTGAAAAATGGAAGAACCTTTTTAAGTTTTCAAATTCGTTTTTGGGGTACCTTAAGGGATGGCAGGAAAACAAACCCCAAGTTATTGATTTACTGTTAGGTTATTTAGCCATAAATAAATCACTTGTGGACACCCCTATAAATACTGACCTTGCAGAAACTAATTTTCTTCTAAAATTGTAGGCATCTTGTAATGCCATGTCTTTGTTCCTGAGGGAACTTTATAATTGGCAGGGGTCTCATCAAGTTGTTAATTAAAAAGTCATCTGATAATTTATATTCTGGAACTCGTTTCTATGGAGCTGCAAACCCTAAGTGGAAGGAAATCTTTCTGTAATGATGGATAGCAATATAAGTTGGCTATCAAATCAGATACCATGCCTTTAAAACATAGAAAATACCATTTCTAACAGAAATTTTACAGATATAAACCTGCGACGTATAAGCTCTTTCAGGTCTAGCCCTGAAACAAGTTACTTATACCATATCACCCAAAAGAACCCTCGGTTGACCCATCATGAACTGACACAATCAGGAGGCAGAATTTTTTTATTAAAGCAATATTGCAGTAGGTATGCTATTGCAGGAACCTTTTACTAGGTATTTCTCATCAGTGATAAGTGATGAACTATCCCACTTTTTTGAAATAAAAATATGTCCTGGTGCCATTATTATGCCAAAGCTGATCTTAAACTAAATTTTTTTGCAATTTCTGTATTTCTAAAGAATTGTTTGAGTATATTCTGATTCTATTTCTCTTTCTTCCCCTTCAGGGAAGTTTAGGACAATCACATTGATATATACCAAGCCTCAGAGAACTTATTGATCAAGAACTAATTAATTACCTTGAGTTATACTAAATACCTGGTGGTATGGTTAGGGCAGGCGTTTCTAGGGTATTCCGACCTTTAAAGTTCAGGGGCTCAGTAATTATCAAGTTGGTAAGTATCATCTGGCTTACTACTTCTTAGCAGTCAAAACCTTCTCTACCCAATTACTTGGGTGTGAAGTTTGTGGCTAAAATTGATATGAAAACCGATGAGAAGGCTAATACCTTGACTTTGTCCTTGAAGTGTATAAATGAAGTTGTAATCTTTTTGTCTAAGATGATCAAACTGAGCAAATTTTACCATTGGCCAAAATTACATCAACTTAATCTTGCACCTCTGCTGAATCCCACTTTTAGAGTTTCCTTACCTCTCTATTTGGAGGGTGTTGGATCTTAACTGACCACATTATCCAAACTATTGACCAATTAATGAATTCAACGATTAGTTACAATTGTATATCTTGGCAACAGTTGCCAACTAGAGAAATTATTGTTGGGAATCATCCCTGATGATATTGAGCACAAATTTTGATGAGGAAATTAACAACCAATAGTCAAATTGTTTCAGGGAATGATTTTGTATCTCAGCAGCAGCCACTGACTCAAATGATTCTCTTCAGGAATCATCCCTAATGATGTTGAGTATGAATTCAATAAGGAACAACACCCAATAATTAATTTATTAGGGATGATTCAGAGCAAACAGATGGGGAGCCGCCAGAAACTACCTAAGCATTCTAACACTGGTGGTAAATGGTAGAATCATCATTGGCCTATACATTCGGTTTTCTAGTTCCTAAAACCAATAATTGGTCGCCAAACAGCTGAGGATTATGCTACCCAAGAAAATCAAGTCATTCTCTTTCCGCTTGGCATAACTTTCCAAGCAAATTACACAAATTAATAAGAAAGTAAATTTCAATTTCCCATTGTAGCTTTACTCTGATGTCTTTTGATTCTCCGCTGGCTGCTCCAGTGTGGGGCAGCGGTGAAACCCCCCACCATTTTCCATCTGGCAGGAAAACGCGCTTGGACTGGCTCACCCAACCATTCCAAACCAATGGGATGATTTATTCCTCCCAAGGATCTTGACGCCCAACTTGCTTGTACCCAAGTGGTACCTTGCTGCCCCCTGATGCTCCCCCAGAGCAACATGAGCTATGGCCTAAGGGTCAAATATGGGAAACTATTCCCATACCATGACCAATACATTATCAAAATGGCACAGGTGGTGATGATACCTACCAGATTCATAGTTTTCCACCCCTATAAGGGGTATTTACACCTCAGCTTCACTTGTGAAGCCAACGCCGCCACTGCAGCAACTGTGCCCCTGGTATTCCAGGGTACACCTCTTCACAACTCAGACACAGCCCCCAGCAGACACCACTTTAGTGGTCCAGTTTGCTGGCTTGCCCACCCACATCCCCCCTGAAGTGCTCCACCAGGAGCTGACGGATGGTTTGGCAGCCTATGGCTCCAACCCCATCTTACAATTTGTGGTCCCAAACGGGGCCAAACGACTCACTGGGCCTCAGAATATGCCACAATCAGCTCTGAATTCAATAAAATTTCTGTGTCAATTCCCCTCATGCCATTATTTCTTCAGCCCCAACCATCCGTTTTTGGCCCACATCAAGCACAGGTGGACTATCTGTCCATCCTGTTTCAACTTGGACAACTCAAAACACAAGTGTCCCTCCTTAGCCACCTCTGACAGATTAGATTTCCCGTCTGCCAACCTCCAATCTGCCACCCACACTGCACAAATTCTGGCATGGGGTATGATCCTAACTCCTCCTCCCCCTCCCCCTCCCCAAAGCCTGATACTGCAGCTGCACATGCAGCCACCAATCATCCTCCTCCTCGCCCCAGTGCCACACATGATTCTTCCAATCAAGTGCAGTATTGGACCCTAGTTCAATTTCATGCAACATCCAACGAATCAACCAAACCTAAATGGTACATCAATTCCCCGATTCAATTCAACCAGAACCCATGGGAGTTAAAGGCTGAAATTGATAAATCAGGTAAGCTCATTGAAGAACTATCCCTGCAAATTGAGCGGTTTGTTAATACAGAATGGGATGTCAAATACCCCCTCATCTATATACCCCACAGCCAAATGCCGAATCATTTTGCAGTGACCATCAGCTTGCAGTTGAAGCAGCTGCAACACCAGATTGTCGTCTCCTATGCAAAGCTGTCGCCAAATCAGTGGCGATGCTCACAGGAGGTATTCCCCCTCCTGTGATCCCCTCAACCCTCACTCCAAAAAGTAAAACCACAATGAATTAGTTACACAAAAATGTAAACGAAGCTATCCAGAATGTGGCAATGGTAGCACGGAATCTGAAAGCTAAAATTACTAAACCAATATCACCATGTTCATTAAACTCCCAGATGCCATATTAAAGCTGAAATAGCTTTAGCCAAATATATCAGTGCCTCTTTCCTAGCTGAGAATTTTTATGAAATGCCAATAATTTGCAATATTGAACCACATGCTGCCGATGCCCTTACTGTCTGCCTTGACATGTACCCTAATATGGGAGGAGGAAGCTGTTGCAAAAGGTGAGCCTCCCAATCCCCCTCTCCTTCCACAATGGAGGGATAAGCAGTTTCAGCTACCCACCTGGTTGGTTGTTTTCACTCAAAGCATTTAATTCAATCCGCTTATTTGGGCGTTTTGTCTGAACCAATTAGTCGTGTTATTTTTAGTTTTAAGTTTTATTTTTGGTAATGTCCGTCCCCTGGTCAGCTTACCTCTCTAAATAAGAAAATCAAGTCAAATACCCGACGAGATTTGGTGCCTAGAACTTGAGGGTCAAACCGGTATAGGAGAGCAAATAATTCCAAGCGGGAAGCTGAAAAGTTGTGTGCTGATTTTACTATAAAACCCCCCAAATATTCTTCAATAAAATCTAATTCAAACTTGATAATAACTAAGTTGTTTTAAATTAGTCGTATAACATTACTCTTGAGATAAGAGTGCAAAGATCAGATATCCTTAGGTTGTTGTTATTAAGTCTCCGCTTGGATCTGCAAGAAGAGAATAGGGAAAGTGTTCTCTACCAGTACCAAAGTTTCTTCAAGATGAAGAAGCATCTGTCTAGCGTTGGACAATTCATTCAACGTGGCTTTTGAGCAATCAATAATAATATTCCTCATACTATTTTTGACCCAGTTTATATATTACCAAACATCAATGCAAGTATTTAAGAATCTGTGCAGTTGAAATCAGGGCGCATAAGCGAGCAACAATCAATTTGCCCAGATTTTGTCAGAGGTTAGAGTTTTTAATTTGATGAAGCTTTTGAAGCTGTATTATCTGAATTTATGAGTGAAAGTGTGATTTCAAGATCGCCTTTGACCTGGTCCACATTTCCTCCCCAATCTACTCTTTGACTTTGCAGGAAGAGGCAGCGTTAAATGCTTGGGTTACAAAGTAACTTGCTAAAGTAACATCTATCAGTTTATCTCTTCAGTATGCTCACCACTTCTATTTGTGAAAAAAGCATAAGGACTTTACGCCCCTGTGAAGATTATTCTAACTTGAATAATGGCACCATACCAATCTTCATTATTTTGCTATGGAGTATAGATTGTCATTATGTGGAAAAAGCTAAGGTCTTCTCCAAGCCGGATTGTTTGAACGCCTTAACCAAGTCCACGTCAAAAAGGGCCAGAAATGGCTTATTTCATGCATCTATCAAAAAAGGGGATCTTTTAGTTCTAGGTAATGCCTTTTGGTCTTTAGAATGCACCTGCAATTTTTCACCATATTATTGATGAGATGTTATGTGAGATGTTAGGTGTATGTGCTGTAGACTATTTAAATAACATCCTTTTTTCCCATGATCAAGGATCACTGATATTCATATAGTACAAGTGGAAGAACATTTAAAGCAGCAAACTTGATGCAGAGGATCAGTAAGTTGAATTAATTAGGTCACATTGTCTTCTTGGACAAAATCACTTTTGACAAAAGTCTTATAATCATTCCAGAGAAGGAGTAGGTTATTTGTGATTGGCCACGCCAACCTCCTTTAAAGAAACAGGAAGCTTTTTGATAATGTGCACCTTCTTAAGAGTGAACTCTAAATCTTTTAGAGGTAGCTGTACCCTTGTATAAGTCCATGTTGCTAATTTTTTCAGTGGAAATCTTCACTGGAGGACTCATTTCATAATGTGGAGCGCACCTTACTCTCTACATCCATACTTCACCGCGTGGACCCAGATAAGGAGTTTATAGTGGCAAGCAATGCTTCAAACTTCGCTATTACTGCCGCTCTATTGCAAGTTGGGACAAATGGAGTTTAGCATTTTGTGAAATATTTCTCTTACAAGACTGAATTGCCCTGAGTTAAGCTATTCTATTTTATGACAAAGAGCTACTGGCAGTATTGGAAGCTCTAAAATACTTGCGTCACCATCTACATGGTCCTTTGCAGCCATTCTGGGTCCAAACTTGCAACTATTGACGATTGTACATAAATTCTATTAATGTTGGTACTTATTAAAAATGCTACACTAATGATTGCAATCTTACTTCTCCGACGAAACTAGGTTTTTAAGTCATAAAGGTTAGGATAATTTAGATAAATTATATATTTTATGACGAATTTATTAAAATTTAGACCCCCCTTCCACCATTAGCAGTTGCTGGTACTCCACTATTTTCAAAGCTTCTACGTCTACATTATTATAGATTTGCTTAGCTCTTGCTGGTATCACTTTTCAGTTATGGACCTGTTACCCCTTCCTTATCTGAAGATCTCTCATTTATTTCAAAGAAGAAATAAAAGCACATTACTTTAACACTTGTTTTTGTTTACTTTTTTAAATTAATACCGTTTTATTCAGTTTATCTGTGGGAAAGCCAATCCACCCCCCTGATAGGAAAAAACCTTTGTCACCTTTACTTTGTCCATGGCAAATCTATGCCGTTCCCCTCACCAAACCCTAGGCAACAGAGGAAAGTCTGGGCTTTCAGAGGCCCAACACCTCAACCTGCTTGTTAGAAACCAATTGAGATGCTGGTAAGAGCGTATCGCCAGTAAATGCATTTTCTCAGGTCCATACAGGTGACAAGGCTGGGTGAGCCTGCTGCCTATCATACCTTGGGGTAAGGTTTTTGATCTGGTGGGATGCCTGAAACTTGAGCGGGATTTACTATTAAATGATAATGGGCATGAATCTCCAGCAAACCCAAAGTCAGAGGAATTTTAAATTTTTATTTTGGTATTTTTTCACTTTATTTTTTGGGAATTTGATGCTACCTATTTTCCAGCCAATTGAGGCAACTCTTCTCTGGTTTAGATATGCAATATATTAGACGGTGAAAAAAGGCTTGGGAACTTTTTCCATTACAGAAATTACCATTAGACATTTCTTTATTACCATGGACTACTTTCCCTAAACCTGTGTCAATCTGCTGGCATGAAACCCTAAATCAACTTTTTAGTTTATGAGTTCTCAAAAGGCGAGGAGAACATGTTGGCTGATAAATTGAGTTGTAACCCAGTGTTAGATATCAAATTACCATATATGATGGGAAGAATATTGACCATTTGATTCCACAACTGTATTGCGCCTATACCCAAGAAAATTTAAAGACGCATCTCAATTTATCACATCATAAAATTGATAGCCAGTCTTGGAAATCCTGTGGAATAGAATACAATCCGTCAAAAGATTGCACAGGAGTTAACACCCACTTATACAATAGGAGAGCATTATGACAATAGCCATCACATGGAAAATACAATTAATTAATAAAATGGAGACAAAGAGCTCCGTTAATCACAATCTTAATTATTCATCAGAATCCTAATACCTTTTTCCTTCAGAATTTAGCCTGCAGAATCACACTATGGCTACACAACTCCCCCTTACTTCCACCTTCATTTACCGTTTTATAATCATCTCTTAAGCCACTTTCTGACCCATCCGCTCAGCTACTTGCTTCTTCTATTTCATCATACTTATCTCATCATTGGAGGTTCTTTCAGAATTCACATATTCTGGCCAAGGTTGGATTGCTTATTATCAATCCATATCAAATCTTATTAAATTATTATATCCTCACATCTCGATTCTGGCAGATAATTAGTTATCAACCAGTCAATGTTTTAGGCTTATCATCCATTCAGATCAAATTCCCAGCGTTACTTCCCCTTGACTGGATGGTAAGATTTTATTGCAACATCAACTAACGCTTTCCTGATGTATTTATATTTAAAATGAAACCAAGCCCCCAATCTGCGGCGCAATTCCTTGAGATATGGTACAACTGAAGCGTGACCATCCATGACCAAGTTCCACTACCTGAGTTCCTCAACACTTTTAGTGACACTGGTGTCCTGAGGTAGATGCCACAACAGTCTTGCTCAGGAAAAGCTTCTCCCTTAGTTTGTTGGCCATCTGAAACTTTGGCGCGTCCCTTTTGGTGATCTCATGGCACAGCTGCACTGGGGTGGGGAGCGGAGCAAAGGTTCTCTACTTGATGAAACAGCGCGGCTCCTGGTGGAAAGATTAATCCATCTAACACTACCAACTATTGCTGAGCCTCATCTATAGGGTTTGCCAGTCCTCCAGAAGTTATTCTCATGCAATGGGTGCTAGTCAGCTAGTTGGGATAATTTTCCCACACTCTGAACCACTTTCACTTATTGGGGGTGGACTTCCAGAACAACTAGGTGAACCTCATGTGGTACAGGGGTTTCACCGCGTTTCAGGCTCTGGACGCCAATAACTCAACTCAGTACCTTCTTACTGGCACTAATTGGAAACATGGTCTTCTTTTCCCCCACAGGCAAGTTGTTAAAGCAATGCAACGCAATCAAGTGGCATTTAAGTGGGCCCTTTGAGCGGCTTTTTTGGCATCCAGTTCCCTCCCCACACTTACCCCAGCCTAGACAAAATCCTTGTAGATTGCCTGGCGCTTATAGAATCGTTCTCCTTTTGATATGGAACCCACCACCTCTTCCAGTGTCCATCCATCTATATCCCCCATTCATCACATATTCCCTGCTGTCCTGAGACCCCTAGCAGATGTGATTGCAGGCCTTGCTCATAGTGGTTCAGGAGCGCATCCATTTTATCATGTGGTTCTTTACCTCCTTTAAGGCTATACCATAGGTTCTTAGCCCAACCTCCTCTAGTGGCTCATCCATGGAGACCTTCCCCTCTTCCACTGGCGTTTCAACTCCCATTCTGCTCTGACCCCCTCTCCTCTGATGTCACAGCCACATCCCCCTCCGCCAACCCCCAACGAATCCAGTGAGGCTGAACCGCCTGAAATACTGCAGAAGGAAAAGAAGCATGCGTCCCACTGATCAAAGTGAAATTCCAACAAAAGAAGCAGAGGTGGCAAAGTCAATCATGACGCACAAGAACAGTGGACCAATCTATTTGCTTCGATTTATAGTAAAATTCTTTATTATCCTTATCTTTATTTAAATATACTACATATTTGTTTTTTGTTTTATCTAATTTTTTATTTAGTCATGTTCTCTATTGGTTATATGCCCAAAGAAACTTAGCATGCACGGTTGATAAATCACCCACTTGCCAGTTTCTTGATCATGTAAACATCAACTCATGTTCTATCTATTATCTCAAAGGGTCCATCCATACACTAGTTAAATTATTCCACCGTCTAAACCCGTGCTGACACTGGAATAAGACACGCTCTCCTATCATGAACTGTAGAATTCTGCTAGCTAGCGTTGATCAGAATCATGATCTAAGATCTTTTTAGCTAGGCTTGTTGAGCAATCTTCAGTTTGGAATTTTATTAGGGTAAAATTCAAAGTTTCAAATAGCGTTGCATATCTATTATGCCAATATCTTTTACACAAGAGTAGATTAGTGCAAATGGGGCGGGGTGTCTCCCATAAAGTAACTGGATAGTCGTTTCCTGGTTGCTGAGTGATAGCTAGTATTGTATGCAAAAAAAGCGGTGGAAAGGAGGATACTCCAGTCCAACAACATATCCATCATGAGCTTCCTAAATATATAACTAGGGTCCTGTTGATCCATTTAACAGTTAGATTGAACTCAGGAGGGGTAAGGAAGGTAGAACCCCACAAATAGTCATTATTTTTGTTTTAACTTTAGGAAATATGAGGTAATTTTGGTTCCGTTGTTGGTAAGAATAAACTGTGGGCAGAAGTCCGCTGAATGACACAAATTTCATTATAATTTAGCAGAGTTGACTTCCCACAGATCTCTTATTGTGTTTGCTTTATTCCACTTTATCAAATGATCAATTTCTACCAAGATGCACTTGGCGTAGTTTGCGCCTGTCACCAAGGGCCCCACAACGTCAACGGATACAGTATGTCATGCAAACCAGGGTTTCACCAGCTGAGTGGAGGTCTTCTGTTGTAAGGGCTTCTATACTTGACATTGGTGAAAACTGAGATTCTTTAAAAAACCTTCAAATCGCATTTTCTCACAAAAATAGCGTAGTCACAAGAACTCCAACATTTTGTATTATCTATTCGTGACCTACTGCCTTGTGAGCGCTAAAAATAAGGTCCATTCATCATAGGAATTTGCAAAACTTAGCGTAACACCACCAATCCACTTGTACAGCTCACCATCTATCCATAACGTGTGAGCCCTCATTTTATCCAATTCCTGATTAACTTGAGGTGGTTTTCAGAATATTTGCCGCTGATCATCTTTTCATAAATTTGAATCGCTTAGATCTGCCATTATGGTGATTGTCAGTAGCCAGGATAAACAGTTGGCATTCCAGTGCTATGCACCGTGGAGGTAATTATCTCAAAAATGTAGTCTAGAATCTTGGGAGCCCACCATGAGAGCTATCCCTCCAGCTCTCAGAGATCTGCAACCTGTGTGAGGAAGCATGGTCAGTCATGACCTTAAACTTTACTGCATGTAAGTACACCAAAAATCCTTGTAGGCGTAAATTACAACGAGGCACTCCTGCTCAGTCATAATGTATTTCCGCTCATGGCACTTCAAACTTCAACTTCAGTAAGCAACTCTTTGATCCACCTTTTCTTCGTCCCACTAGATAATACCACACCATTGGTGGAAAGGGAAGCATCCATCTGAAAGATGAAATCTTTCTCAAAGTCTAAATGTTGCAGCTCTGGGGCTGATTAACGCCATCCAGAGAGCATTGAAGGAACTCTGATAACGTTCAGTTCATTTGAATGTGGTGTCTTTTTTCAAAAGCTCAAAGAGTGAGTCACCGGACTTAGATGAGTTGGGAATAAAACATCAGTAGTAACTGACCATGTCGAAAAAACACCTGAATATACCGCTTAGCACCGGGTCAGGCCATCTTTAATATGGCTTCTATCCTAGCTGGTTGCAGCCTAAGGCCTCTGGAGTCCACCACAAACCCAAGATACTCCAGTTGCTCTTTGAACAAGTGGTATTTCTGAGACTTGATCTTTATCATGGCCTCTTTGAGCTGGCGTAAATACCTCCTATAAATGACTCAGATTCTCCAAAAAAGTCCACAAGAAGACTTTAATATTGGCAAATTTAGATGAGGATGCACACAGCTTAAGATCCCCCAGGATATATTCCATGGCCCTTTGAAACGTAGCTGGGGCGTTACATAGCCCCTGTGGCATATGAGTGGTCTGGAATAACCCTTTGGCAGTGATCATGACACACTTCTCTTATTTCACTGCAAGCAACTCAATTATCCAGTAACCTGATATCAGTTTATAGCTGAAAATAGTGACGCCGCCTTAACGGACTAGGGCATAATTGTTTTGAGGAGGCGGGTACAAATCTTTTTTAGTAATGCTATTCAGTTTCTACTAGTAAATTACTACATAATTAGTGCCATCCTTTTTTACAATTAAGACGGGTGAAGCCAAAGACTCATTGAAGACTCCAACATACTCTGCTCTAGCGCTTCATTATTTTGTAAGAAATTACCCCTCCAAAGCCCTTTGGTGGAGGATCAGCTGGGACCAAATAGGTGGGTGATCTCTGTGACTAACTAATGATAATGCCTCAAGCGCATCTTAAATTGTGATCATGTGATGAGAAAATATCTTGATACTTTTTGGAATAAAGCCATGACTCAGTCCTCTTGCTCTCCTGATAGCCCTGCAAAAGTTTTCCGCAGAACCACTGCCATTATACAAGCGGGATATGCAGTGGGAAGACCAAACTTATCCATCAAACCAGATTTGTGAATCAGCATTACCTCATTGGTAGGAGTCAGATGTAAGTATGCCACCAACTGATGTCTATGAACCTTCTTTGGCCCTTTCTGAAGGGTGGCTAATAACACTTTGACCTCCCCGTGTCAGTTAGTAGGATGCCAGGGCCATATGGGGCTTAAGGCAAGATTGCTGATAGGGCTAGGACCTCTCCATAAAACTCTATGGATATCTTAATATCAAGATAAGTCCCTACAAATAACTTGGTGGCCAAAAGGAATTGTTACAGAGGCTTCAGATCAGAGTAGTAACCCTGATAGTCATATTTTGATGAGAAAGAAATCTAGTTTTATTTTTTTTGCACCGGTACCAGATGAGGGTTACATTGTCACTGTATGCGAGATCAACTCACCAAGCATGCGGGAATACTTTGACCCCGCATGATGTGAAATGAACTGGGAACCGCTGCCCCAGTATCACAAATGTCTCCTCCGTTATATTTCAACTACCACAACAAAGTGGCGCATATTGGCTGCTCATATAAAAAGGTTGTAATTATGATTCAACAACAAAATAGTTGGTTCAGAAATATTGATCAATTTAAACTTCAAAGGCAGCACGTTATACGCCCCTTATAAGATATTGCATTCTGCCCCAGCGGTCCTATACACCACCCGATGCTCCACGCGGGTTTCAGTGATAACTTAGCCAACAACTTGATTTATACTATGCTAACCGGTGCACCAGTGTCTATAATCTCACAAACTTTGGTTTTTGTAACAAAAATATCACAATATGTACACTCAGAATAAGATGAACCTTGGTAGTTTAATACATTTTATTTTAAGGATCTATTTTTCTCAAGGAATTACATTATTCTCAATCCAACCATATTGCATTCTTTAATAATAACTTCTACAGGGGTGGAGACTTTCACCCCTTTCAGTGGTGGTGTGTCAGAGGATGGTCAAGGTTCATCAGATGAGTTTTGCTCTAATATTTGACAAACTTAGGGTTTTGGCATATCCTGATGGCCCTCCTCCATCACGCCCTCTCTGGCTTGTTAATGGGTCAGCACATATACATCATCAGCCAGTTTTGATATAGCAACACGTCATCAGGGTTACCAGGTCTGGAGGAGAGCAACTAGCTGTGTTTTAGTGGGACAATTGAAATTTCACCAGTGGAAGTAAAGGCTCCTGCCTCTACTCCGCTTGATCTTCACTGCTCATACTGTTCTAACTGTATAGCATAGATTTGACGGTTAGCAGGGCAGTTTAATATGATATATCCATAACTTCTATATACATAAAATGTCATGATAAAGGCATCCCATCTATGAAGGTCATTGAAAAGCCCAGGATGAGGGTTGAGCGAGGGATTATAAATCAGCTGTGAGTTAGAATATGGCTGAGTGTGGCACAAAAGAATTAGGATGGCCAAGGATTAGCCAGAATATTAAAGGTTGACAGTTGTATACTTCTTGAAGAAAAGAGACCAAGTGGTGGCCATTGAAGGCTTGCGCTCCAGAATTGGGTGGACTGAACGTGGTAGCTAGTCAGCGCAGATAATTAAAATTTAAGTAAGGGTATATCCCTTTGCAAGTTGGAGCCTTTGCGTTGAAAACCTCATGGAGTTGTTTCACCACCACGGTCATTGCAACTCCAATGTCGGCCTCAGATAACATCCCTGTTCCTAAAAAAGGCATGCACTTCTGAATAAAATCAATCAGTAAACTCCATCAGGCTTTCATTTCAATGAACCTAATAATAAAGAAATTGGCTTTTTTTATTCATTTTATCTACCCCCAAATAAGCACAACACCGTCTCCTTGACTTCTATACAAGGTAACAAAACTGTCAATCAGATAGCACATAACAAGATTGGCACTCTCGACGTCTAAGGTGGAGATAAATAGCTTTGCCTTACGGCATTCTGAAGCTCCCTCCGAAAGAATTAAAAGCTTTTAAAGAGCCCATGCATATTTCCGTCCCAATTAAATGAGACAAATTTATTTGATGCAAACACCCTCATTCTGCTTGATGCTACAAGCTTTTGGGCAAACTGGGGCAGTTCTACTGACATAGCTTGAACCATGAAGAGGGGAGGACAGAAAAGAATGAGTGAAACTTGGCTTATCCACGGGATTAGTTAGAGTGTGAGCTTCCTTATATGGAAGCACTGTGAAAATGTTAGGAACTCCTCTTGGCGAGGAAAAATTACCCCCAGAGTTTCCACTATGGGAAAATTGAATTGCACTGCCTGCTTGGTCAGCAAAGAGCTCTTTGGTCACCCCTTTAACTTCTCCTTTATCAAAGCACCCCTGTTTTCACTTTCATCTCCTTTTGGTTTTCTAGTTCCGCGTTGAGAGCTCAAACAGAGGGCTTAAAATATAATTTACATTCAATGCATTGCAGCTGTTTGACTTTGTTGCTGAGAAAGTCCACTAGTAAATTGTTCTGCAGGCTGAGGTTATGAAGTTGAAAAATAACTCTGCAAGCCAATCCATCATAAATTTATGCTCAGAGTGTCTCATAGTTGGTTCATCATATTGTGTTCAGAATGACTTTGATTTTTGGTGGATTGCACCAACTCACTTGAATGGGATGGGTTACTGTCAGCTTTGGATGGCTCTGCCATGGTGCAGAAAGACAGATAGTGTTGTTTGGTTAAATCAGTGGGCTCCTGTAATGAGCACCAAAGTTAGAAATCTAGAAGAATAGAATAAAATCCGCTGAAAGGTTGCACAGGAGTCAACGCCCGCTGATGCAATGGAAGAATGATATGACAATCACTGTCCCTCAGAAAATACAATTAGCTAATAAAATGGAGATAAAGATCTCCGCTAACCACAATTTTATATATTCAGCAGAATCCTACTACCTTTGAACCTTAATAATTTAACCTGCAGAATCACCTTATGGCTACTAGCTAAACAACTCCCCTTACTTACTCCTTCATTTCCCGTTGTATGCTCATCTATTCAGCCGCTTTTTGGCCCATACGCTCATCTGCTCAGCTTCTCCAATTTCCATCATACTCATTTCCTTATTGGAGGTTCCATCAGAATTCCCATATATTGGCCAAGGTTAGATTGCTTATCGTTGGCCCATATATAATATTCTAAAATTACTAAATCCTTACATCTCTTTTCCATCAGACAAATGATGATCTGCCAATCAATACTCTAGACTTATTGTCAAGTCATATTAGATTTTCTGATGGTCAGTACAGCTCAAATTGACATTAGTAAACTTCCGTTAAACCATTTGGAGCCTATGATACCCTATATGAAATCCTGCCTAATTGTGTTGAAGGATCACTGGAATGTTAGACAACAAGTACACTAGGCGAAACTAGGCAGTTTTTAAGATGTACTCACAAAAGGTAAGAATCAGAAGTTTTACCAATGAATGCCTAAGTGATACTAAATCTCATCTGACTTGGTACATCTAACATATATTTTTACCTATCAAAATTATGCTAAAAATGCATTATACAATCCAGAATGCATCACCTGACCAGAAACCTCTCATCCAGATTTCTTCCTTTTTTTAATTTTATAGACTTTTTTCTTTTGTGAAATATATTTTTAAGCATGACATATAAATACCTCCAATATAGTATAATAAAGGGACGTCTTTACTTCTATATCTCATTTTTGTACCTTACTTTAATAGCTCCATTTAGCCATATTACCATAGGAAGTATACTCTACCTGACAGGTCAAGCATGACTTGGCGCCATTTAAAATAAATAAAATACTTGATGTGCATCTTAAACAGCTACAAGTATGAACTGTTTGGCTTCTTGTGCATCGCACTATCAAGCTCAAAAAGTGGAATCCCAACAGGCTGATGCTCACTACTGAGCTCATTCAATGCTTAACAATACCTGTACCTAATTAATAGCACCATGGAAGGTAACCCATTTGATAGTGTTACACACTGGGCAATAAATGGAACCAGAAAAGAAGCTGACCAAATGGGAAGTATGCCCATCGTCACATATGAATATGTTCAAGAAAATCATGTGAAGATTCTCAAACCTCAGCATCTAATATGGATTTCCAATGAGGGTGTTTGAGACTGACTTTGTGTAGTCATCAGTCCAGGTGAAAAACCTAGCCACAAAAGGGCATCTGACATGGACAGTAATCTCATGAACCTATATGAATCCAGTGCTCTACCAGAGAGTATTAGATCAAGTGTAAATCTATACCACTATATTATGAAATTTGTACACCCTGCGCTCTTTCATATCATGCTTTTACTAGAGTCCATAATGAGGAACTTCACCATCATATCAATAACCTAGGGCCTTAAAGGTGGCCTATGAACAGGTATATAATTTAGCATCATAAAATATAGTGGACATCCACCATTTTGTTAAAGTGAAATGTTCTTACATCATTCAACTTCATGGAAAAATGGGGACTATCTTTCCAATATTATCAATCATGTGGAGGAAGCTATAAAACTACTATAAAAAGATATTTGGAGTTGATTAAGATTAAAAAGATTTCTTGACGCCTTCACCCAGAAACTTAGAAAACAAGATATCGAAGCCTATGGCAAAATGGCAGCTTAAGCTTCTATTAACTATCCTCAGAAGGAAGAACATATCACCCTCCTTAATTTTCGGCAGAGAAAACCCTACAACGAATTAATGAGCTGGAGGCCCATTAAATCACTGAAGCTTCATTAATAACACAGAAGATTAGTTCCCAAGTGGCCCATGTTGAGCAGGATATAACATCCCGTGTGACTCAGCTTTCTACTCATTCTATTAGTAAGAGACTCAAAAATTGGAGAAGGACATGAGGGGCATGTCACCCAGTTGATAAGACATTGATCAAGTCAACCGTAGTCCCAACAAAGCTGAGCATTGATGCGACATTCTTACAGAAGAGCTTAAAGCCAAAACAAACAAGCCACCTGAGAGCATTGAATGAAAAGAGATGAAGGAGGACTCAAATTAGCGCATTAGAGTATCAGAAGATAAGAACAAGATTTAGCAAATGCACCTCTTATCTAATCATCAACAAGTTTTCAATATGGACATCCACGTTAAGGAATTGGAGAATGATAAAGTTGTTATGGAAAGAAGAATTAATCTGCTGGAAGTTACACCAAGCCATTGTAAGTACAGGGGAACGTCCCCTGTGAGTAGATTGGTCACTATTCCCATTTCCGAGTAAAAAGGGGATGAAGAGGGCAGCTGTACCTCTCGTCACCCAGGGCGACCTCGCCCACATGGTAGATGAGCGCTGGGTAACAGCCCTCCCTCTTAAGATCCATCCCCTGGTACCCTCGCTCACCTCAGCTGAACTCATTAGCTGGATTAAGGAAATCTGTGTCAAGATTGCCAAATTGGAGTCAATTAAGCCAAAGCTGAAGGAAACCAAGCCTGACAATTGGAAACCTTATAATCAAAGAGGGATTAAGATTGAATTATTGGATGGAATCACCAACGGTTTTTATTTGGCTAGCAGAGTAATTGTCAAAACTAACCCCCTCTCGAAACCATTGGGGATGATTCATGATGTGCAGTAAGCATCATCAGACACCATTGAAAATAAATCAAAGCTTCCATCTGGCAAATTTGGAGTTGCAACTAATGCAACTCCTTTGACTGAACAAATGGCCAGGTGACCGGGCATGGTTGGGTTGGGCATCCTGAACCCATTTCCAACCAATTGGGACCACCCCTACGTGGGGTGGCCCTGGGGAATTCCCATTGCTTGTCAGGCCAGATGATGTTGTGCTAACCACTGGAAATGTAGTTGAGCCACAGTTTGGACATTCGAGGTTGAACCAACAGTGACTCAGCCTGCCACTGAATCCTTCAATGTCAGTTCCCATTGAGTTTATCTGTCCCCTTTCCCAAAAAATTCGCTAGTTAGGTCGAACTTGAGGGACCCAATCCTGGCTTAATCCTGCTTTAATTGACCACTATTAAATCAGTTGCATTGCACTGAGAGAAAATGTTGGTCGATTTTCTTTTTTCTAATAAAAAATCCTTTCCCAATTCTAGTTTTTTATGTTGAGAAACAAACCGCCTTTTCCGCTGGTATTTTTTGACCCCTTGGGTTTTATGGCCGTGCTCATCTGGTATTTCATTATGTGTCTATATGCAATTATTCTCAAGAGGAAATTATTGGAAGAGCTCCTTCCCAGTTCCATAACCGTCGTACTAGAAGCAGTACCTCAGGCATTCTGGTTTTCCATTTGGGTGCTTCAGCACCTAGGCTGGCAGGCTGGTCTAATTATAACTTGCTGTTTGCCTAACATAATCGACCAACTATTATTCCTAACCATTTCCGCCTATCTCATAGATATTGGCGCAGCAATGGTCCCTTCTTTTCAACTGACCCAGGTTGTGAAGAAATTTTACTCGGGTCATGTTGGCCTGGTACCACCCAAAATGTCCGATCCATATCCCATAGTTGCTGCGGCTATTGTGCCCATGTCAGTATGTTCTGACTATCCGACTTGTGAAGGGCTTACTCCCACTATGAACCTAGTGGTTTACCCTGACTCTACAACCATCTCTTCAGTATTGCTGGATTCAACTACAGCTACCAATAAAGAGAACCTCGCTTACTTCCTACTACCCATGAGAATTAGTGTCAGGTCTCATCATTTTTTTCTTTGAGGCTTTGGTGGATACTGGAGCTGTGGGAAATTTTATGAGTGTGGAACTAGCCAACAATTGGAGCTTAATATGGATGTAGGTCCTTAGGTGATGGTTGCTTCTTCAGCCTCCCAGACCTCATATTTAGTCTATCGGCCAGTTTTGTTCTCAATACACCAGTTCAGCTTTTGCGATCAGTTTTCAGCAATGCCAAACTTGGTGTTTCTGGTTATCTTGGGGTTAAGGTAGCACCAGCAACATGTTAAGATTCATCTGAAGTCAAATATTGTCATTCACCAATGATCAAATGGAGGGAGAGTTTCCCCTAGATAATACCCTCAAGAAAACACAAGGCCGCAGCTCCATTACTTCCCTCATTTCCCCTTTGGGCCTTCCATCTGATTTCCCCAAAGTATTGATGCGTTATCAAAGTATCTTTGATTCCAAGAAGGCGTACCATCTACCCCCTCACATGAAATTTGATTTAGGCTTTCTAACAACGGTACAGTTGGTGAACATCAACTGCCCTTTGTACCCACACATGGCAGAAGAGGAGGCTGTTCTTAACACCTGGTTAGATGATATGCTCAAGAAATGATGGTTGTTTAAAATGACGTCGCCAATTGCCCCCCATAGTTTTCGCCAAGAAGGCTGATGGTTCTCTCCGTCCCTATGTGGATTATGGTCACCTAAATAAAATTTTAGTGAGCGATCCCTACCCTTTTCCCCTTGAGCAGACTATCATTCAAGAATTGCAAAGTCTCAAGTGTTTTCTAAGCTTGATCTCATCAATGCCTTTAACCAATTAAGGGTAATGGAAGGTCAAGAATGGCTTACTGGGATTTGTATCAAACGAGGTATCTTTCAGTTCCACGTAATGCCCTTTGGACTGAAGAACGCGCCAGCCACCTTTTAAAGAATAATTGATAGTGTGCTGGGGACCTCCAGTTTACATGCGCAGTCACATATGTTTAAAACATTTTGGTTCATTCCCCAACTCCTGAACAGCACGCTAAAGACTTAGAAGCAATTGTGGTTGCTTTGCACAAGGCGGTCCTATTCTTCAAGCCTTCAAAATGTGAGTTTTATAGAAAGGAAGTTACCTTTCTTGGGAGTCATGTCTTAAAAGATGGTTATGCGATTCTGCCCAATAAGTTAGATTCCATCCGCAATGCGGCTGACTCCAACAACACAGAAACAATTATAGAGTTTATTGGGTACCATTATTTTCCTAAAGAAATTTTCCCCAGCCCTTTCCCAGTTAGCTGCTCCGCTCCAACCCCTCACGGGAAAAATGTGCCTTTCCATTGGACCCCCAAATGCCAGCAGGCTTTTGAGTCAATTAAAGAAGTATTCTTATCACTCCCTATTCTAAAACATGTGGAACCCTCCAAACCATATATTGTAACTTGTGATGCTTCAGCAGTAGCTGTTGTGGAAGTTCTGCTCCAGGAGCATGATGGCTTAGAACATCCGGTTACCTACTTTTCCTGGAAGTTCTCTTCAACTGAACTATCATGGGCCATTTATGATAAAGAATTGGCGGCCATAGCATGGGTGTTGACTCATTGGCGGTACCTGTTACAGGGTGCCCAGCATAAATTAACTGTGTGTACAGACCATCAAGCTCTTTTATATTTCTTCAAACCACAAATTGGCGCACAGGCAGGCTCATACCTATCATGATTTATGCAGTTTCAATTTTAAATACAAATTCATGAAAGGTGTATTAAATGTGCTTCCTGATTTTCTTAGCTGCAACCTGGTCCATTGCCCCACAGACTCGGAGGAAGTGGACTTGGTTACTGTGATCCCCACCACCCAAATTCTACCTATTGTCCCACCTGTGGTCGCTTCAGTAGAGTTAGCTCCAGATACTCTGCTTATATCACAGGTATTGGCAGCACAGATGTCCTGCCCCAAAGGAGTGGAGTTGCTTGAGCAATTATCCCTTCAGACCCACAAACATTCCCTGTATTCCTTGGTGAAGGATCTCATCTATTTTGGTCGCTGGTTTGGGTTCCTCCTCCCCTTAGAGCCGAGGTGTTTTGAGCACATCACGACCCTCCTACAATCAGCCATCCAGCAACAAAAAATGCATCAATTTGATCAAGTAAACTTATAACTGGGAAGGCTTAACTAAAGAAGTTCTGGCCTTGATTGCTAATTGTGTTACCTGTGCTTGAGCCAAGTTGGATCGCTCAGTAGGAATGGTCTCCTGCACCCATTACAACAGGCGGAGGATCCATGGACCTCTTTGTCCGTGAATTTTATTGTCAAAATCCCCTCTTCTAATGGGTTTACAGCGGTGATGGTGGTGGTCGATTGATTTACCAAATTTTCCCTATTTAATCCCTATACTTCTGCAATCACATCCAAAGAAACCACTCATCTCTTTGTACGCCATGTGTTCTAAATGTTTGGTCTCCTGAGGGAGATCATTAGTGACCTTGGGGCCCAATTTACAGCTCAGTTTTGGAATGAGCTTTCATCCATCTTAAAAATCATCCCCTGCCATTCCACTGCATATCATCCCCAGTCTGACAGACAAACCGAGTGGGTTAACCAAATTTTGGAACGGTATTTGCATTGTTACACATTGGCCATGCAAGATACTAGGGCCAATGGCCTCCCTCTCACAGATTTCCTATAATAATGGTACTCAAGCTTCTATGTGGTTTTCTCCCTATGAAGTGACGTTGAATTATAATCCCTCTTTTTTGGTTGGCCCCTGTATATGTCCAGAGGTTCCTGCTGCCGCAGATCATGTTGAGCACATTCGGTCTACCCAGTCCTTAGTGTGGGAGCATCTAACAAAGGCTATCAATAATTATAAACAGTTTGCAGATCAAAAACAGCTTCCTGCCCATGATATTGCGGTGGGATCTCACGTTATGCTAGATACTCGCCATCTGCAGATGCAGGTACCTTCCCAGAAGTTTGCAAGCAAGCATTTGGGTCCCCACCTGGTGGAGGAAGACTTGGGAAATGGTGCTTTTCAGTTAAAATTGCCAGCTTATTGGAAACAGCACCCCATCTTTCACGTGTCTTAGTTATCCTCATTCAAGGGGATCGTCCCCACTGAACCTAAACCAATTGTGATAGAGGATGCTGAAGAAGCTGATGTGAAAACATCTTAGCGTCCCACGAATCCCAGCATTCAGTTCTGTATCTCGTTGCGTGGAAGGGGTATCTGGCCTATGAGAACAGTTGGGTTAAGGCTCATGATTGTGCTAATTGCATGGAACTGGTCGAGGCGTTCCATGAGTCTCACCCCAACATGCCCCATCCCCCCCAAAAGTTGCAATAATAATGGCGATCAAACTGCCCAAGACTCATAAAAATGTGGCCCCCGTGCAGTTTCCTGGAGGTGGTGCCCTTCCTTTGGAAAAAGGAAAGGGTAAGAAGTCCAGGGGAACGTCCCCTGTGCATAGATTGGTCGCTCTTCCCATTTCCAAGTAAAAAGGGTCTAAAGAGGGTGGCTGTACCTCTTGTCACCCAGGGAGATCTTGCCCATGTGGTAGACGAGTGCTGGGTAACAGCCCTACCTCTTCAGATCCCTCCCCAGGTACCCTAACTCACCTTGGCCGAACTCATTATCTGGATTAAGGAAATCTGTGCCAAGATTGTTAAATTTAAGTTGATTGGTCCAAAACTGACAGAAATCAAGCCTGACAATTGAAAACATTATGATCAAAGAGGGACTAAGATTGAATTATCTGGCAGAATCTCTAACAGTTTCAATGTTGCCAGCAGTGCAATTGTCATTACTAACCACCTCTCAAAATCATCGGGGATGATTCCCAACATTCAGTAAGCATCAATGAACACCATCAACAATAGTTCAAAGCTTCCATCTAGAAAATTGGGAGTTATGGCCAAATCAACTCCTTTGACAAAACGAATGGCCCAGTGACTGGGCATGGGCGGGTTGGGCATCCTGAACCCGTTGCCAAACAATTGGGACTGCCCCTATGTGGGGTGGCCCTGGGGAATTCCCGTTGTTCATTGGGCCAGATGCCATCACGTCAACTTCCAGAAATGCAGTTAAGACTAAGTTTGGATGTTTGAGGTTGAACTGACAGTGACTCAGCCTGCTGCTGAATGCTTTGATGTCAGTTCTTATTGAGCTTATCTGTCCCCTTTCCCAATAATTTGCTGGTTTGGTCAAATTTGAGGGTCCCAATCCTGGCTTAATCGTGCATCAATTGACCACTATTTGATCAGTTGCATCACACTGAGAAAATTGTTGGTTGATTTTCTTCCTTTTCTTTCCAATAAAAAATCATTTCCTCAATTATAGTTTTTTTATCTTGAAAAACAAACCGCCTTATCCACCAGTATTCCAAAACCACTTGAATTTATGGCCGTGCTAGTCTGGTATTTCATTATGTGTCTATATACGATTATGGTTCATAGGACATTATCGTCAGAACTCCTTCCCAGTTCCATAACCGTCATACTAGCAGCAGTGCCTCATACATTCTGGTTTGCCGTCTGGGTGCTTCAGCACCTAGGCTGGCAGGCCAGTCTAATTCTAAGTTGCTGTTTGCCTGAAAGCCATACCCTGAAGGAAATGGAACAATATCTTAATCCTTTACAGGATTAAATACCTTAACTCACGCGTCAAGTTTAGCAAAGCAACAAAAGTACTAAAATTACTGAATATGAAGCTCCTAGAGTACATGTCATTATAGGCTTGGAGGCGTCTACTTTTAAGCCTACGCTTAAGACAAGTTTACACCTGCCAAAGGGAGTATCACATCTTTTCTCTACGTCTATGAAGTTATGATGGAAGGTGCAACCAATTTATTAGAGGTTAAGCATATTTTATCTTATTTATTCCATATGGCTCAAAAGGTTATGGTGCCTCATAAAGATGACCTACATATCTGGAGAGAACTGTGGGAGGCGCTCATTAAAGAATTTTGGTTCAAGAAAAGCCTGAGTATGATGAAACTGGCCTTCATGAAAGTCGCGCTAGGCTGAATTTAAACTCTTGCCAAATTTGCTGATTGCTTATATTTCAAGGCACAAATTCTGTTGACTTCAAAGATGTTTACATTGGACGATGTCATACTCATATCATTATAGATTTACATAGTAACCCTAACCTAGCCATGCATGTCACATTCTTCAAACAAATCTTCACTTTTTTCTTAAACATTAAAGAAGCCCTGATCGATGTGTTATTGATGTACACAAGCCAGAGACATTCTGAAAGGCCTCCATGAAACACAGAGTGTATAAAGTGGAGAAAGAAAAGTCTGAGAAAGTGGAGAAGCCAAGGTGCAAATAATGATAAAAGAACAATTACATCAAGGTTTTGTGTTTTAAGAAGAACCCTGCCCTGCTGAGCAGGGAAAAGGAGGTCAGTTTTAGGTCAGGTACCTCTAAATTCAACTGATTCAGATTACTTGAAAGCGAAACATTGCCAATAACTCACAGAGCCTTTAGTGAAAATGAATCCAGTGTTGACTATAAAGTGTGTTACGAGGACACAGGTTACAAAATTTTAGGTTCACTCACTTAATCGCCAATATGGACTACTTGGATACCAAAATATTTATGATACTAAACCTGAAGGCAATTACCTCAGTAAGATTATTGAGTGCCCCAGAATGATTAGTACAGCCAGCAATGCTGATCAATACCTTGTCCTGTTGATTTGATTCATCTCTAGCATGAAAAGTCTAATGGAGATCAAAAAGAAGTATCCAGAGACAGCCTGTGAGCTAAATGAAACGTTCCGCCTTAAAAAAGTGTTAGATTTCCATAAAGGTTTAAAGAAACATTACCAGATAGAAATGTTTATTTAGAAGTTCCAAGTTATGACCATCTTAGATATGAGATCACATATCAATGTTATCTCATAACAACTCATCAAGAAGCTTAAGCTCGCCCTTGACCTTATTACACTCAGGTATATAGCACCTATGGTCAAAAAAACACCAAGGCGATAGGTGCATATTCATCTCTGCGAATATGAGTTGGCAAGTTAGTTTTTTTCAGCTCCCACAGTTGCCATGGGCAATAGCCAATATGATATACATATTAGGCTAGAGTTTATGATCGAATATGAAGAAGTCATAAATCAGGAAGAAGGATATCTATAACTTCTCAACTATGAAGTCCCATTTGTACTGGATAGTAATGACTTCAGCAAGTAGGATCACACTTGTATGGTTAAATACCCTGTCTCTTCTTTACTTTCGCAATAATCTATCTCTTGAAGAGATATGAAAAAGCTACCCAGCTCAGTAGATGCAGAAGAAGGCATATCATTTTATGCCACCAACGAGGTAAAAATTAAACTATGAGAACAAAGAGTAATTTCTACCAACATAACCCCAAGTATACCCTGAACTGTTTGAAACATTTTACTAGTGTCAATGGAGTACATTCAGTTTAGAAAAAAAAGTAAAACTAGGAATCCTTGATCTAGATTATCAGCGACCTATTGAGCTACTATTTGAAAGCCTAAATAACCTAGATATCCTAGTCAAGAAACATTAAGAAATTGGGAAATGTCACAGTATTCTCATTAATGAACTTAATAAGGTACATATTATTTTGTTTTAACCTTGATATTGGCCTACCCGCTAATAAATTAATTTTTGCTATCCCTCATGTCCAATTATCTGATAAGCTGATTTAGGAGGAACTTGACAAATTGAATAACCTAATAGAAGACTATCAAGATGTCTTCTCTACATCATATGTCAACCATGGTCATTTGAAAGACTGGACACATAGTATCGATTTTGGAGATTCAACCCTATCCAATCAAGGCCATATAAGAAGTCAAAGGTAGAGGAGCAATAAGCGAAGACTGAGCTCAAAAAAATATTGGATGCCAGTTTACTATAGCCCTCTCAGAGTCCATGGTAATCCCCGCTGTTACTTCTAAAAAGAAGAATGGTGGTCACAGAATAGTGATGGACTAAGTGAAGATAATCAGCCTCATTAAGAAGGACGGCTAACCAATTCCATGAATTAACAATTTTTTAGCCTGACACTATGGCTTGAATATTTCTATGATGGACCTCGCTAGTGGATATTGGCAGATATATCTGTCACCAAAGGACCAAGAAAGATGCGCGTTAATATGCATGGAAGTGTTATTCCAAAGTACCCAGCTCCCATAGGTATTATGCAATGCTCCCACCTTGTTTCAAAAGGCGATGGATTAGATTATGCAAGACTTTAAGCTTAGCTGTGTGATTATGTAACAAGATGACATATTGGTATCTATCAAAACTTTTATAAATCATCTGTACACCTCAGGTCAGTTTTCTATGGGCTGAGAGAACCACATTAGATAAAACCTGCAAAAAGTACCTTCTTCCAGTAGGAACTGTAAATTTTTAGGAAATTTTATATAGCAGTAAGAAATTCAACCCTCGTACAATCATGTTGAAGCAATCTATAAGATGCCTGAGCCAAAGAGCCTCCAAGAAATACAGGTATTCTTAGGAATTATGGGTAATTCCCATAAATTTAACCCTAATTTTTCTCAACTCACTGAACCTATTGTCTGTTTGCTTGACTAAAATACCTTTTCATGTGGGGAGCAGAGCAATAACTGCATTCAAGACCATAAAGGATTTTTTGGAAAAATCTAAATCTAAGATATCTGGACTTTGGAAAACTATTTATATTGTTTATAGATGTCTCTGACTTAGCCTTAGGCACCATTCTTTAACAATTGGATGATGAAGGCATTGACAACTCGGTGTCCTATAGCAGCAAACCGCTTATAAAGCCGAGAAAAATTATATCAATGTGGTGAAAATAATGCTTAGCTGTTCTCCTGTCAGTAAAACATTTAACAGCTCTTTTTTGTACAGTACAAACTTTACAATTGGTACAAACACGCTTTTTTGAAGTAGCTGCAAAGCATGAAATATCCAACATGAAGACTATCTCACTGGGCTCTAAAGCTTCAGAACTAAACATATATCGTTCGTTGAGCTGTAATGAATTATAGAAGTGGATGGACTGACTTGAATATCCTACTACATCTAGACAATAGCGAAGCTGAATAGTTACATGACCTACTCATGAAGCCAGACTCTTGGGGAGAAAATATGACCCAGTTTAAAAGAAGCTAAAATGACATGCTTGATATAAACGTTCTTAATGAATTACTATAAAAGAAAGTTGGAACTGAATTGCTACCTCATTTGTGACCTTCAGAAAGCGTATCAGTAATATGGAAACTCAAATTTCTTATGACATGGAGGAGTCAGGAATCTTTTAAACGGTCATGGATCATTACTATTAGGAAATAATACTGGACTCTGTTGTGGATGTCTTAATCACTTGCATAACTTGTTAAAAGCAGATGCCTCATAAAGAAAGTACAAGTATCATCCTATGTTCCCTCAGCAACTATTTCATTTTATCAGTTTAAATATCATAGATCCACTTTCTAAGACCACAGGGTGGAACTGAGGCATCCTTGTGGGGATTGATCAAAAAACGGGTCAAAGAAATTGCCTATCTCATGCAGACCGCCAAGACTACCACTAACTTTTTATACAAAAATATCTTTACTAGGCATGGCTTTCCGCAGGTATTTATATGTGACAAGGGGAAGAACTATAAGAGTTTGTGAGGATCTTAGTTCAAGCATGGGAACCCAACAATTATTTTCAGCCCCCTACAATCCATCAACCAATGGGAATGTAGAAAGAGAGAACGGAACATTGATTTTCAAATTATGCAAGATGCCACAACTGATCCATTACAGTGGGCCAATATCTCCCAAGTGCATTGATGGCTTATAGGTTAAGTTTCCTTCGAATTATCAAATATCACACTTCAAGACCTTATATGGAAGAAAATCTGGAATTCTGGCTCTATTAGCTCATGAAGCTAGCAGTGAAAATACAAAAGAGCCTGAGAAATCGCTAAGAGACTAGAGCAGAAGAATATAAAATTTACAATTAGGCGATGACAAATTTAGCCAAGATGGTTACAAAAAAAAGTCATGCAGCAAATGCATCTGTCAATATATACTTGCCTTTGAGATTTCAGACTTAGTCCTTTATTATCAAAATCGTATAGCACCCTAAGGATGAAGATTAGATTCCATCTGGGATGAACCATATGCTATAACCTACAAATGTGGGAATGAATACTAAAATAAATCTTTAGAGACTAAAGTAACAATCAACCGCATACATAGCCAATTCTTGCATCTGTACTTCCCTGCCAATATTCTTGAAGGGGGTGATACCAGATATCAGGATACCGGTCATGATGAAAGATTATTGACCATTTGATCCCATGACAAAATTTATGCCTAAACCTGAGAATGGGGTTAAAGAAAACACCTTGATTAGTCACACAGAAAAATTGATAGTCAATAAAAAAATTGACATTAAAAATTCTATCAGACCAAAATAAGCTAAGGAAACTCAAGATGATATACCGCATAGTTTGAAATGAATGATCATCGGAATTTCATGCAACCACTACACTAGGTGGTACACAAGGCAGTAACTTAAGGTGAATCCACAAAAGGGCAAGAATCAAGAATCTGTCCAATGATTGACCTTAGTAGTCTCAAGTCTCATCTGACTTGGTAAATTTAACATATATTTTGATTATCAAAAAATATGCTACAAAGGTATTATACCATATAGAATGCATCTCCTGACTAAGAGCCTCCCACATGAGTTTTCTCCCTCTATTAGTTCTGCTAATACTTTTTCTTTGGGATTTATAGTGTTAAGTATTGCATATAGTAACCTTTATTCTATACTATAAAAAAGTTACGACATTAATTCTTCATCATGTTTTGGTAATTGACTTAATAAGTCCACTTCGTCAAACTTACCATAGGTCAGACACTCTAGCTGATGTGACATATGCGGTGACTTACACCCTTTAAAATAGATAACATACTTGCTGTGCATCTTAAACAGCTACAAATATTGAATGTTAAGCTTCTTCTCCATAGCACAAACGAGCTTAAAAACGGAAGCCCAAAACCTAGCATTAGCTCCTGATCTTAGAGATTTGGAGCTCTATGACACCCAATTGGTGATTCATCAAGTTAGGATATTTCCATCCAGACCACTACAGTCACTTGTAATCCATTTCTCACTTCCCTTGAGAATCTATAAGAGCATGGACTCTTCAGATGGGTTATCTTGTCACAATTTCTGTTCTTAGAATACAGCAAGATGCTTTCCAAAAGTAACTTAGACCAGAATAATATTAAAATGGTGTAACATTAGAAGGATGATATTATATAGTTCATGGACACTTATGAGTTACCAATGGACCTGCCCCGCCTGGGGAATAGAGGATCATCATGATGAGACAACCGCGGGGCACCCTTGAAAGGCAAATACCCTGAAGCTTATCTGCTATATTTATAGATGGAAAAGGGTTTCAACAAAGATGGCTTGGTATACTATGGAGTACATTGTGTAACTGAAAGAAACCAAATATCTAGACCTTTGCTGGTTTGTTGGTACCAGTAAGAAAGAAAAAGTGCCTTAGACTTCTTTTTCAATTGACTTTTTGTGGAGCACCCTTGTCAGAGGGTATGATGAATTCATTATGGTGATGAATCAGTTCATTAAGCTCACCCACTTCATCCCCTGCCACACCACAGTAACGGCAGCTCAGATGACAAAGTTATTTATCTACCACATCTTCGCCACTTGGAATTTTGAAGATAATCATCATTGACCATGGAGCCTAGTTAATATCCTTATTCTTGGAAAAGCTTCGTAAGACTATTCATATTCTCCCCTGCCATTCAACTACCCTTCGTTCACAATTAGGAAGGCTGGCAGAATGAGTTTACCGATGCCTAGAACAATTCCTGAGGTGCAACATGTTGGCTGATCGCTCAACTTGGGCTCGCACCTTAATTTAGCATAACCTAGTTTTAAGAACTCCCAGCAATCTTATATAAGGATGTTCTCTATTTTTTGCAAACTATGGTTTTAGCCCCTCATTTAACATGTAACCCAGTTGTGATAAAAGTTGTAATCTTGGTGGACTAGAAAAAGCATCAGTAAAGTACATCATGAGATAAATGCCATTTTGACTTGGCCTTAAAGCCTATAAGGAGAATGAAAATGGTGAGAGTAGGATTGAGTATGAGTATAAGAAAGGATATTTAGTGATGCTTGATGTCAGGAACATTCCAATAAAGAATTCATGCAAGAATTCGGGATTAAAGAGGATAGGACCCTACCAAATGTTAGAAAGGTGGAACATGCCTCCTACCATTTGGATCTTCCTCCATTGTTTAAAATCTTTGTTATAAAGTATGAGAGTAAGCTGTACAGTTTGAGATTGCCCTCCTAAGACCCCAGAGTTTTATCTTGTGGATGGGGCACCTGAGTGGGGAGTGAAAGATTATGGCATCTTATCATAAGAAAAGAAGGCCTAAGTACCTGGGTTTATGGAAAGGTTGTGATACCATAGAGAACAGCTGTTACTTCCCGTGATTGTGATCATATACATAACCTAAATATACCTTCCAAAAAAACTTTCCTGCCGCTGATAGCCCTAAGTCAACCTCAGCAATGGCCATCATGAGATTTGCTCTTGTTACAAGAACTTTCTCTGGATGACGTCCCTAGAGGATAGTGGTACCTCAAAAGTTGGAGGGTGATGTCATGTTATATGACAAGGTTGTGAGAACTAATTTTAAGAACAAGGAGGAGCGCACCAAAACAAAGGTGATCAAGTTGGCCCCTCCCTGATTGGTACATATTTCAGACAAAGTGGATAAGGGCAAACGTTGAAAATTTGGATTAAGCGCATCATCCAGCTTAATAGATTATAAATTACATACTTGTTTTATCCATTGGAAACAATTTATTACAAAGAAAATCCATAGCAGATGTAAATGTTAGCATTATTTTGCTATTGCCTGGTTTGTTTCTTGGTAGGTTATAACTAATTTGACAAATTCATTTCTACTGTATTATTAAAGTCCCATCAGGGATAATCCCCAACAATGTTTGCATGTGTTAAATTATTGATTTTATAAAATTAAATTATATTGTATGGATTGATTGGGGTATGTTGCCAGTCAATAAGGGTTTATTGACAGGTACTGAAGCTTTGAAAACTTTTTTATTCGCAGCAACTTGCAGGTTAGTCTAAAAGGCAAATTGAACTCCTATTATTGGGTAAGTCTGATAAATAAGCAGTTTGCTAGCTTAAAATGCTAATTTCTGGGGTTGGATGTAAACGTTAGACACGCTCATTGTAAATCCACCCAGGAGAAATGACCTAATCAATGGCGGAATCCAACTTGGTGTGAGAATTCTTCATTCTTTTATACAGCTCCTAAGGACTAAATTCATCAACAATATATGCCATTCCATTTTGCTTAAAGGAAGAGTTTTGACCTAAATTATATAGTTTTCTTATTTATTCTTAATGAAAACGGAGCACAAGAAAAGAATTCTGACAGTAATGCAATTTTATTGTGCTCATGTTATTATAGTGTAAGAGATAGTTTATCTTATATATTTGCATTTTGCCAACTACAAAGGTTAGAGTTGAAGGAATAGTTTTCACTTATTCAAGTGGTTCTCAATTACTCCAGTGGAAGAGTGGTAGGGGAAAGTTCCCATATTGTTTAGGAGTGCTCCTAAGTACCAGAAGGAAGAGCGTCAGCAAAAATCTAGCAATTAAGAATTAATCACATTGGCTGTGATGAACTCAGCTAAGAATACTGTCTTTATAAAATTATCATTACTACTATTATAACTTTAATCTAATAGCTATTCAAAGCACACCTTAACCTTGTGCATTAAACATAAAAAAGTTACATATGGTGCTTACTACAGGGTAGTTGAGCTTTCAGGCCAAATATTAAGTTAGAAATTATCAGCGAAATGTCATACCAGAATGAACCTCAGATGTTGTGGATGGAACTAGAATTGATGATCAAGAATGCGTTGAATTAGGTGTCACGATATGATATAACACTTTTGGATGAACGATTGATTGAGACTGAGGAAGAAATAGAACAAGTCGCAAAGGTCAATAATAGTCTTAGTTGTAAAGTCACTCCTTGAAGCGGAAGAGACTGAGGTAATTAAACAGTTAATGTTACAGAATGCTTCTTGGAAGCAGCTAGAGAATGATTCCACCAAATTCAGGATGATGTAGTGCAAATTATTAATAATTTTTAAGAACTCAAAACTCATAATATGATTGTGCCCAGATGGAGGAAGATGGAGCTGAAAATGAGATGGATGATTAAAGTTCTGCTGGGAAAGTACATATTCAGAAAACATTTCTAGAACTTTCGCTGCAAATCTTAAAGATGATCTCAAGGAAACCCTATTTTTGGCAGGGTTACCAGGAATTTACTTCCGCTATAGTAGTAACAGAAGAATTTTGGAATACTTCAAAATTACCTATCTTCCATTAGTGCAATACTCCGACTTTTTTCCAACTATTTAAAAAAATAATGTTCAGATATGGTGTCCACCAAATTAGTAACAGTTATAAGCCGTTTGGATACAGATTGTCAAAAATTGGTGTTGCCCCACTTGATGGGAATAATTGAATGTATAATGACGCCAAAGAAGCAATATGAATGAGTTTTGAAATCCTGAGCTGATGGCTAGCCAAAACAGGAGTTCATAGAATCCAAATCAAGAAGGGCAAAACTTTAACTGCTTTCACCAAATCAATTATACCAGGAAGCACAAATCCTGGAGGGTACAAAAGGTTTGTTGGATTCTAAATCACGTATTAAAATTCAGAAGACTCTTCAACCCTACTGAGATCTTCATCAAGTTATGATTTTGACGCTTGTAACCCATACTTCCACATTGCAGATGGTAGAGTACCTCAAGGTGTTAGTATCAACATTCAAAGCTCCTTACTGAACCTTTAAATCTATTCCCACTAAAATCAGAGTTAAGTGAAGTTCACTGAGCCCAATAATGAATTACAAAATTAAGTATTATAAGGAAACAAACCAGAAGGACTAAAATGGGCAGTTAAATATTTAAAAACTGATGCCACAAATGTGGAAAACCTAGAGTTTTCGCCGCTCATTGTTGGAGCAAGAAGCCTAAGGAACAAGTAAATCTAGTTCAGGCTAAAGAGAATTAAATTGAGCAGAATTTTGTGAAAAGTATCAGCAGTCTAGTTATGAAATAATCGCACTGCAATCAATCCTGTTTCTTCTGACATATTCTAAGATGAATTGGATATTTCTGAATTAATTGTAGATAAAGATACACCTGATCCGCTCTATCAGGATTTTAATTTGGACATAAGTGTAATCACCAGAGCAAAAAAAGAGCATTGACCCAGAGATCTTAAAAGAGGTTATTAGCCTTATGAACTTCAACTAGAAGAAAATATCTGAACATCTGAAAACGCTAAATATCTGTCTAAGACAAAACTTGATGATGTGAACGTTAATCTCCCTAATAGTGAGATCAAGGAATCTTTTTCCGATTTATCTGCGCAATTTATTCATTCTCTAAATTCAGCATATAATGCCATGATTACTCAGTAAGCACTTCATTATAATACTCTAATTGTACATATGCAGACATTATAGTCAATAAAGTATAATTATGGGCGGTAATCAACATCAGAGCGCCCATTAAAATTGTCTCATAAAGTTGGTGAAGCGAAAGAATATCTCTCCTAATTTGATACACCGGAAGGAATAAAAGAATGAGACTGGATACTACAACATCCTGTGGGGCATACGGCACTGCTTATCAGTTTAAATCTCTAATGGTATCCACTCCTGCCATAGTGTTGTCAAATCAATTTTATGACATCCTCATTGGAACGGAAATTCTAAGAAAATATGGTTTCAAATGTAATTTTGAGGAGAATACCCTAACATTTATGTATCAAATGTTGCCTTTGATATACTGGCAAACATCAGAACCTCCGCTGACAAAGAATAATAATATCTAAAGTCTAATCTACAATGATGGCATATAATTCCCATTCATTACAAGTTGATTACAAGTAAAAAGGAAATGCCAATAAAGATCCTTGATAATCGTGGGATACCATTGAAAATAAATGTATGACTACCATTACACTGGGATATAAAAGAAATTGATACAGAGTTAACTCTAGAATCCTGGAACAAGTATATGTAGAAGTCGTCGCCCCGTTAAAATTGTTTGAACCTTTGGTAGCTCAAAGGATTATTTTATTAAGTCATGGTGAAATCCAAGTTCTTCTGGACAATCTAAGCGAAAAACTGATGAAGGTAGAAAAAGCTAAATTATTGCATTCGCTCATCTATTCCTAAACACTGAAATTTGAGAGTTCCATGATTTTGGGATGCTAGCAGAAACGGGATTACTAGCAGATGTTGCTGAAAGAAACAATGTTTTTAAGGATTGAGAGTAACTTGCTGGCTTATCAGAACATCAACAGGAGGAAAAATCACTGTTTTAAAATATTGTGTGATATTTGCCCAGGTTGATCATGACCTTGGATGCACTAAAAATAATCCATAGGTTGATATTGGGGACTATTTTTCAATATGAATGCGACCTGTGTCAGACATTTGCCCTCTCAGCTGCAGAGAAAGAATGTCTTGGATTGAAATCAGCCAAAATGGGGAAATTTCAGCCATTTATAAGTTTGCAATGAGCTTAAGAGCAATTCTAAATATAATAAAGAATTCATCGACCAAAAGACCCTGGTCATTTCTCTGTGGATTCCCACAAATTGGGGTTTCACATTTTGAATAATACTCAGGCAATTGCCAAAAAATCGAGCAGTTGGATTACTCTGACCATGCAGTAGACCCTGGGGCGACCATTGGAAGATACACCCCAGCCACAACCAGGTTTCTTCAAAGCACTTATGAGGGGACCACCCCTTTTATAGGCTTGGCGGGGGCCCTCAAGGTGCAAAAAATTCTCGAATGGGGATTGGCTGAAGTTTATAAAACTGTTACCTCATGGGTACATTTTGGCCAATAATAATTCCCCTGCCATTGTACATTAAAATGAAGCGAGTATCCCAAGCTTCAATAGGCTGCTCCCCATATTTCCTAGTTCATATTAGGCTAAATTATTCCAAACATATCCTTAAATTCTCCCTGAACCTCAATACAGTTTAAATACTGAAAGGTTGGATGTTGAGGGGAGTGCTTTTCTTTCATTCATTGCACTGATAAAATTTATAAAAAAATTGGGGTTTTTTTATTAGTGCCTTATACCTAGTTTTATTTAAATATTTGTGGAATACAGTGGCGTAAGCACCAGCGAGCAGAAAATGGCTGGATTCCCACAACCTGTCTGCAAAATAAGGCTGCTGAAGCAGAAGTCAGCAGTGAAGACACTAAACTAATTAAGCATGGGCTTTAAGTACCCTCTTTAAGTCCATGGCTGGTCCAATCCTTATAATTAAGAAAAAAATGGATTAAATCAAGTTGTAACTAAATATCGCTGGTTATTTAAAATTATTATAAAATTCATATCCGCTGCCAAAGATAGATGCCACTTGATTGTCTAGTAAAAGCCATGTTATTTTTCAGCCATAAATTTGGTCTTAGGATATTGCCATATAGACTTGCTAAAATAAGACTATTAGAAGTGTGCAATAATCACTGCATAATTATTGTATCAGAGCAACAATTTTGTTTCAATTATCATGTAATGCACTAACTACCTTCCAACGGGCTATAAATTCCTTTTAAGTGATATGAAGGTGTCCTACGTTTTGGTGTACCTGTATAACATCAACGTTTAAAAAAAGGACATTCACTAATCAACTGGAGCACAATGAGAAAGTTTCTAAAATTCTAACAGCAGCGAATCTGAAGATCAAGCTGAGAAAATACTATTTCTTCATGGAAGAGCTCAAATATCTTGGGGTTTGTGATATACTCCAGATGATTACAACCTCTTTTTTTGTACTTGTGGTGCCCAAACCAAAAGGGGGAGCTGCCACGCATCTTTATTCGCAAATGGGCCAAACGAAGGGATTATCATAAATTAAAAAATTCCTAATGTAGCCCCTAGGTTAACAGCCTAGGAAGCCATATCAGATGGCAAGGAGGCTTTGAGGAAACTTTTGTCTGACGCACACTTTAGCTGACGAACCATGGCGGACAGCATTGGGGTGGGAGCATCATTGACATGGGGCATAAGGAGGTATAGTTGGGAATTTTCTTTGTTAATGAGGCCAGCGGTATCCATCGCCTCAACCAGAGGATCACAACCTCAAACACTTATAATAGAGGCTATCAAAAGAATGTCAACCCCTGAAGAGTTCCCAGCTTACATAAGTCTTTCTTGGGATAATCAGCTACTATCACTAATTTATCAAAGAATTTTCCAGAATTACCAAACCATTATTACATCTATTAATTATACAAAAAAGAATTTTTATGCAATGAGGAGGCCCAAGAATTGTTTAATTAGCTCCAAAAAATCTGATGAATAGTCTATTATAAAGTGCTCAGATTTTAACTGGGCTTTTATAATTCAGATGAATTCCTCATTAATGGCGTTTGAGCCATTTTAGTCAATTAAACACTGATGGGGAGGAGCATCCTGTGGCATATATTATTATGACATTGACGCCAGCAGAAAGGAACTACACCATAATAGGGAACAAATACCTTACAGTGATATACTCCTGTAAACAATTTTGAGTGTATATTCAAGGGACGCACTTCAAGGTCATGCCTGATCGCTCATCTCTAGCTGGGTGCATATTCTTAAAGAACCAGAGGGCGAATGGCTCAATAGGCTATGTGTCAAGAGCGTGTCTATAAAGTTTAAGTTCTCATAGAGACGGTGTGGAAAGGACCACCCTACAACCTGGGAAAAACTGCTGGCAGGATGAAAATAAGGACCGCAAAGAAGGACAGTGTACAAAGAGCCTAGGGCGAAGGTTGCACAAGATCTATTATTTGTGACCTTCTGAAGGTCAGCAAAGAGTAACAAGCATATATACATACTTAAGGAATGAACGAGTTTTATTATAAGCCAAGTTGACCAGCAAAGAAGGTTGGTCGTGGAGATCATTGATAAACAATTGAGGGGGATTCATCATCCATCAGGCGAAGTACTTTACCTAATTGAGCCAATAAACGCAACTTCCATCTTTCATTTTACTGTAGCATTAGTAAGAAAATACTAAATTGATTGACTGAAGCAAATCTTCCCTCAATTTAGCAATATATTATAAATTGAACGGGGCTCAAAGCCCAATTCTCCAACTAAACATAAAGATTCATCATAATTTTCTAAATAGTGGGTGTTAAAATATGGTATTTTTTCTCTGTTTTAACCAGAAGTTAACTGCACAGGTTTGGTTATGTGCACAATACCCGTTGATTAATATTATATGAGTGATAATAGTATGGAGACTAATATCTTTAGCTGAATAGATAAACCAAATGTGGTCCAACGATAAACTTAAAATATTCCAAGAAATGCTGATTATAATGATAAGTGGGGACTTCTTCCTGTTTCTAGATAAACTTAATCCACTCTAGGTTCAGAGGTTCATAGCCTTAGTTCTTGTCACACTGAGAAGCAGAGATCTGCTGTAAAGGTCTGCTTCTCTTCTAAGGTTATCTGATAACTACTCTTTATCACACAAAAGAGTCAACAATTATTTTATTACAACAATAATAAACTATAAAATGAATAGAACTATTTTACTACTATATGTTCTACTTTATCAACAAAATACTAGGGAATTTATAGGGAAATTTGGCACCCAACTACTCAGTTGGTGCCTCACCAAGAAAACAACAGTCGTGCCCTTGAATTCCCCTTCAAGTCTCTTCTGGCAATGGTCTTCTCCATTGCACTAAGGATTCCTCCATCAGACATTCAGAGACCTAAGAACGGAAAGAGCCAGAAAACACGTCCCTAAAGTTTCTGCTCAATCACAGCAAACCAAACACATTTGCTAGCGACCTGCTTAGGTATTGGGACTCCTTAACCATTAATTCAGGTCTCAAACCAAATGAGATTTGCTAGTTGCTGGCGGCTCAATCGCCTCACAACTCCTACATAAAATATCAATCAGTTGGTGATGAAACCTGACCAATCCCAATTGGTACATCTAATAGTTAATCAACTAATAGGGTTTCAGATGCCTCAATTTCGTTGGCTTCTCTGCTGACGAGACTTTAGGCATTTGCACAGATCTACCCCAGCAGGTCCAAGCCTGGCGAATTGCTCAAAAGTCCGCAGTCATTATTAACTGATATCAAAATCAACTGATATCCAATTCATTCGCTAGCAGGACTTACTTTAGTAAACCAAAAGATAACCTAGGAAGCTGGAAAGGTAGGTAAAAACCCAACACATCCACCCTCTTGATTAGATTTCCAATGATAAAAATATTCGGACAGAAGAATGCCACCTCAGTCCAGGTCAACTAATTCTATGTTTCCAGCGGAGCGCAGCCCTTTCCACACATCACGCTGCTCTTGACAACCTTTGGCCTGCAGTTCTCTTCCTTCCTTCCTCTCTACTGCCTCCTCAGAGCGCGATCCTCATGATCCACTGCTGTGCCAGCCTAGCCAGTTTGTTCATGCCAATGCTAGTCCCAGTAAGCCAGTTTTCCCCAAGTCTGGGCATACATCCCTTCATCGTTCTATAAGATCTTAGTCAAGAGTCCTTGATTCCTTGATCCCCTCCTCATCCTGGGTAGGTGGGACTACCATCAATTTCATTTATAATGGCAAAAATAAGAATGATTAATTATAAAAGTTCTTGTCTTATTTTCTCATAATAACTTTTTTTGCTCATATCACTCTTGTATTTATTTCTTTTTCTTTGCAGAGCTTATTTCTTAAATTAGAAATTAATTTTATTAAAATTAGAGTAAGTTAGAGCCTAATTTACACTGAAGTTAATAATGTCAACTACTATATAAAAACTGACATAACCCTGCCTTGCACAGCTCATGATTTGATTTTTATCTAACTCCTACCAGCAATTTCTGGAAAATCTTTCTTCTGAAGACCCGCCTCTTCTAAAAGATTAGTTTTGCCACTCACAGGAATCTCCTCTATGGTCCCACCATGACTTATACTTTAAGTTGAGCGCGTATGGGTAGTCCTTCCATTAAATTACTGGAAACAAATCTGATCACAATGAAACTAGAGTGGCTACCATCTTGTACTAATTGCAGCGGATTCTCCCTCTTACATCAGTTCCCAAATTGAACTTTGACACTTTTCTGGATTTGGCTCCATTCTTGACTAACTCATAATAATCGTTAAGCCTATTGAAGCAAAGCCATTCAATATAAGTCAGTCGTTTTGTGATGGCTCCTATTTGCTTCCAGAGTTCCTATTTCAGCATAGCCAGTGTTATAAGCCAGAGGTACTTTTGACCAAATTAACTATTAGGATTTGAGAACACTTTGAACACCCATATACATATTTATGAAGCAGGGTAACTAAAGCCTTTCTGAGACTCTATACACCAATGATCTTGCAAACATTCTAAACCAAGATGTTACAGCCTACACTCTTTATTTTTCTGGACAAGTTTTTTGAAGTTAACCATGAAGCTTCTGGTCTCCCCCAACTTCCATCATTCTATTCTGCTTCCAGAACCAGGAAGCTCTCAGCCATCGCCTTCAGGATACCATTTGTTTGCTACATGACTACCTCATCTCTAGCGCTTTGCATCAATGCCTCCCCCTAATGGTTCTGATCAGAGTCATGATTTGGAAACCTCCTCCCAGTATCTCTTGTCCGTGCTGGCCCATATGTTTAAAGTCCTCAAAGAATCCTGTCAGCATGTACTCAAGATCAATCTTCCAGCTCAAGTGCCACAATAAATTGATTTAAATTATTCATCAACTGTCTCTTTCTCTTTTGCTGTTTTCATCCACCATCTGGAATATTGATTTTGGCCAGTACTGACATTTTGATTTCTCTTCCCCTATTCACGTTCTCTTAAGGCTCAGCTTTTACTTAAAGAACCTGGCTTTGGGTGGGTCTAACCCTTGCTAGTGTCCAATCTCAGAGATATTTTGATGGCTTGTTCACTCCTATGGGCATACAACTTCCCTCCCCTAGGAGGCAACATAGGTGGAATCATCCCCAAGCTGAGGATAACAAATAAAAAATTATAAATTATAAGCTATTTTTATGCTGTTTATTATATTTTATTATTTTTCTTTTTCTTATTTTTTTATGGGACATGACCTTTACTCATTTCAGCAGTCCATCTTTTCTTTATTCCCCCAAACTAATTCCCAGGTATAATTTGACCTACCAGTTTCATGGTTTGAAGGTCATATTTTTCAGACTTAACCAATTATTTTTGTTCAGCTGTCCTTTTCTTAGGACTTAACAAAATTCTTAGGACATAACCATTATAGTGGTATAGTAATCCTTTGGGAACACTCACAATATTTTTCTTGGATCCACTGCTTTAGGTACTTCACATGTACCCTATTAACAATTTTTCCATCTGTGAGGTTCTTTATGGAATATTCGTCTGTTGCCGTCTTAACAATAATCTAAAATGGACATGGCCACAGCTCATTTAATTTGTTTCTTCTTCTGAAGCCATGTATATTACAATAGGCTACCCTATCACCTACATAGTATTTTTGCAGCGCTGGTCAATTCTTATCTTATGTCATCTTGGCCTTGATCTTTCTCTTCAAGGGTTTAGCTAATTCTTGTGATTGATTTTCAATCAAAATACTGAAAGCTATAGTAGGTACTGCTCTGCATTCAACTCAATGTTGGTTTGACAGATTAATATAGAATTGACAGTAACTTGGCCTTTCCCCATATTACAATTTAAACGGCATTTTTCCCATCACTGTATAGTGGCTGATGTTTTAGGCGATTATTAACAAACTAAAATAAGTTCCCCGCGCAGAAATTTCTCATTAGCCAGCTTCCTCAGTGTCAAGGCCAGCATTCCATTCAATCATACTACCAGTTCATTTATTTTGGCTGGTAAGAACTGATACGACTCCTTGGATCCCCTTTATTCCATTCAACCCTGAGATTATATGAGATGTGAAATTTATTCTTTGTCACTAAACAAGACTTGTGGACATCTGGTGTGATAAATGACTTGATCCAGGATAAATTTCATCGTACTTGTAGCATCTACTTTCAATAGTGCCTTTATTTTGACCCATCTTATTATATGATCAATTGCAACTATAATATACTTGACTCCCCCAGTGCTCATATTCAGTGGTCCCATTACATCGATAGGAATTGTATGACAGGCGAATCCGTTCAAACCAGTTGAAATTTAATGGTGTGCTTGTGTGGTTTATGTAATTGGTACTCCACACAGAAAGACAGATAATTGACTACATCATAGTTGATAGACTCCCAGTAGTAATACTAGCAATTGTGGTTGAGTTTTACTCAGACCTCCATTCCCAAAAACTTTATGTGCAATTTGAATTATTGACGCTCATTCAGAAGGTTTTGGAATTAGAAGTCATTTTCTGTTGATCATCTTGAAAACTCGTCCATTCTTGTTCTTGAAGTTTTCCGTCATTTTTCAAAGTGCACCTTGGATTTCTCAGACTTGTTCCTGATATCTCCATTGAACATCCGCTGAAATAATCATCAACCTGATAGTGCACCACTTGGGCCATAAGTAACCTTGATAAGCCGTCTAAAATTTTATGAGATCTTGGTCATGGATTATTTAGAAGTTGTATGCTTGAAGCTTTAGGGTCCTTCAGGTCATATGTGCTTCCAGCTCATTTAGATTATGCGGCCAGCGCAAGGAATAGTGGATCATTACCACTTCAAAGTACATACCATGGATATGTACACAAAACTACTTACAAGAGTAAATTACCGCAAAGCATTCATGATCAGTAATGGTGTATTTTCGTTCTGCTGCTGATAACATCCAGATCACATAAGCTTCTGGATGCTCATCCCTGAGTTCACCTACTTAACTCAGGATGGTGCCAATCGCCATCAACAAAGAATCAGTCTGTAATATAAACTCCCAATTGAAACTACAGTTATCAAAATCAGAAAATCTATAAGATATTGGCATAATTAATCAAAAGAAACCTGAGCCTCTAGTATCATACGAATCTTTTCTTTGCTTTCTTCTACAAATTTAAAAGGGGAAAAGCAATACCACAAAATATCATATAAATCTTCTATAATATAAAATTATTCCAAGAAGCACTTGGATATCTCAAACAGTCCTTATGATAGCCATTTGCTTTATGGCTTTAATCTTCTGTGTTTGCAGCTGCAGCCCGCTGGAGTTAATGATAAACACCAGATATCCCAAATTTTTGAAGAAGTGGCACTTCCTCATATTGATCTTCAGAAAGGCTGAGGATAGTCTCTTGGAAACTTCTTCCAAATGGTGTAAATGGTCAGTGAAAATTCTACTTAAAACATTTATGTTATTCAATTACATCAAGACGAAGGACAACTTCAGGGCGTTCAATATGGCGCTTATGGCTCTTTGAAACGTCGAAGGTGCATTACAAAGACATTGAGACATCCAGGTTGGTTGGTACAGCCCTTGCACGGTTATGATGGCTTACTTTTCTTGAATTTAAGCTGAAAAATTGATTTGACAATATTTTGAGATTAGATTAATCAAAGAGAAATGCTTCACTTCTTTCAGGTGGTCTAAGGCATTATCAATTTGTGGTAGTGGGTATGAATTCTTCTTTGTTATTTTGTTCAATCTCTGATAGATGAGCACACATTATTAGAGCCATCCTTCTTCTTTAATATCAAGATAGGGCTCTCCAGGGGCTTGACAATGGAACTAGGAGCCCGTGCTCCATTAGTTTTCTGATTTCCTCTTCCACTACAACCTTGGCTGCTTTTGACCATCAGATTGGTCTCATCCATATTAGTAAAATCTCCCATTGTCAACTTTATGATTAAGTTCTTCACATATCCCAAGTTGCGATCATCCTGGGGAAGTATTTACAGATACTTCTCAAATAATTCAAGCATTTCCTCCTCCTGCTGCCTTCCCGTCAATCAGCAAGTTGCCCAAAGGACTAGTATATTGATCTTCTTGACAACCCCTGCCAGCAATCCCGTCTCAATAAGGGTTCCAAAATCATATAAATTTCGCCATCAGGATAAAATGGATAAATGCAACAATTTGATTTTTCTCAATATCTATCAGTTTTCTGCTCAGATTCGCCAGAGGAACTTGAATTTGTCCATGGCCCATCATAACCATTTCAGGCGCCACCCATAGCTCTAATTCAGGACTTCTTCTATGGACTATAAAACTCTCCATACAATTTATCAGGTTTTTACAAAGTTAATACCATATTGATTATGATCTGAGATCCAGGCGGTATGGTGTTCAACTTATTTGTTTATAACGGATTCCCCTAATTCTACAAAATTTCCATTAACATTTTTTCAGCTTTTGTCCAACTAGTTAATAGCAGATCGGGATAATGCCATTGTTATAGATCAGATTGATTAACTTGTTCCTCCTGGTAAGCAGAGTTTTCCCATTCCGCTGATAGACCATAGGCAGCGTTTGACCCAATATGGAAAGAATTTTGTCCTCAAAGTTGCATTTGAATAAATAATTCTTTAAAAACTCAGTCCCAATTAGAATGTCGTAGTTTTTAGTTAACCAAAACAATAGCTGGATTAGATCCCATCAAGGATCCAAATATGAGTGGCAGTGCGTTATATGCTTCACAAGAGATGGTTGTATCAGGACCAACAATCCTATATCCTTTTTTGTGTTCTATTTTGGGCGAGATTTCCATTTTCTTTACTAAATTGTTCATGACATTATTGATTGGCGCCTGCTATCAATAATTGCTCACACCTATATTTGATTGACCAGTAAATCTGTGTACGTAAGCTCAGAGTATTAAAAATAGTGTTTACTGAGCGTATAGTATGTTATTCACCAAATCAAGGGTTAAATTATTTGCGCCAACAAATTAGGGAAAGTTTTTATATTGTTTTTAAAGCTTGACAGGTTTGCTTCATCTAATTTGACCCTTGACAGTTTGTCCAGATTCTCAGTGAATTAAATTTTGTCCGCTAGTTGGCGTGCATATGGGCGAGCAACCTCTTTAATTATTTAATGGTTTTCCCCTTTGTCAGCTCTGGTTACAGCATTGACATCTAGGTTGACCAATTAATAAAGCTGTTCTGCGCATCATTGTCTACAAAAAGATTGCTGATGTCAATGTCTCTGTTCATTATATCAGGAGGAACGGTTATAACCGCAGCTCTAGACTGATACATGTTTAGGCCACGGGACCTTTAGCCAACTCTTGTGAAGGTTTGGCTCTCTTAGCCTGCACCACATTTAATTGCTCCTTAGTCTTCTTTCTGAAGAACTGGGTAGCAAAGTGGCCCTTCCCCCTGCACTGCTGACAGCACATATTACTCCTATCTGTTCATTTGAATCCTCAGATTTATTTCATGGCACTGCTCAATTGAGAGAATCTTTAGTGGGCATAGCAAACTTGATAATTTTAAATTTCTGACAAGGCTAGGATTGTAGCTTCAAGTAGGGGCCTTGAATGTGGCATTTAACATCTTCAAGTGATCCACCTTTTGCAAGGTCATGATTTCAGTGACTAATGTGGTAGACTTATTTTATGTAAATCGCAATAAGGCCAAAGAGAAGCTTGTAACGTGTTTCAAATGTCAAAACTTTGTCAACACTTTAGATACAATCAAAAATTGTGAATCTTGATAAATCAATTGACGAAATTCGCTAAGGTTTTGTTAAAAGAAATTAGATCCCTCATTAATTTTTGCTTGCATTTTGGTATTTTGAGGGACTTAGAAACTCTTTCATAATTGCAACCTTAGCCTGAAAATAGGACCAAATGTATCCCTAAAGATGAGACAACACCAAGTTCTGGCATTTAGTATTCAAGCTGTTCATGACTGTCAAAGATTTATATCTATTGCCAAGCCAAAAATAGTCATTTTGAACAGGCAAAAGAACGCAGGAGCGTTGTCCAAAGAAAATGGGTAGTTTAGGAATGAATTTAAATTCCTCCAATTTTCTCTAGCATCCACTTTTGGCTTTACAACATAACTAAATAGTGGGTTAAGCTCAGGGGTCATCTCCAAAATGGTAGTGAATGCAGCTGGCATATTTCTAGTAGTTACCAACTCCCAACTGGAGTTCTTGGATTATTCTTTGGCGTCGTTCTCTGCATATGGTATGCATTCACATTTTTGGTTCTTCAGCTCATCGACTTGTTTCACTAGACTGCTCATGTCTGAGCTGAGCGAGCACATTTGAACATGATCCTCTTTGTGTACATTTTTCAGAAATAAAGCTTCTCTGATCATCTCACCTTCTTTCTTTTTCAAAGGTGTTATTTCTCTAAGTAGATCATCGCTAAAGTTTGACTTACTTCTACTCCTTCTTCAACCTTAGTGTCTCGCTCCTCTAGAGCAAAAATTTTCTATAATCAGCTAAATTTAAAGCGTTCTTATTGATGGGTGCCAAATCAGTCCATAACTTTCATAATTATCCCTTATATGACATCATAAAATGGCTTATTTTACTCATCTTTTCCCTGTAATGAGCACCAATTGTAAATTGACTTCTTTGCTGATCATTTCCTGAAGTTAACTGCACAGTTTCAGTATGAGCACAATTTGCGTTTATGATAATATTATATGGGTGATAATAGTATGGAGACTATTATCTGTAGCTTTTTAATATACCAGATATGGTCCGTTGTGATTTTAACCAGATGGAATCATCCAATGATTAAGCGTTATTTGAATGACATAGACAATCCTGGCGGAATTGGTTATTGACCAAATTTCATGTTATTTAGTTCGATTGCTGGTTAGTTGCTCCCCAATTTGGGTTGAGCCAAAATTAGTATTCCACTGAGTTGGTATTTAGGTTTGAGTGGGGCCAATTGGTGGCCCCAAATTAGTAGAGGAATCACCGGTGACTAAGAGCTGAGGATGATCCACTCAATATCAGTCAGCGTAATCAGTGTTTGATGTCAACTGCCATTCATGGCCAGTTGTGGAATTTCTGGCAGAAAGCTGATGTATTCACTATCCATGAATTCACTGCCTGATAATCCGATGTTGGAAGATCCAACAATTATGAGTTGAGGTGTCTGAGGTTATTTCTGGTGCCTCATTTATTATTAAGATAAGAAAAAATAGATGTTGGCGAGATGCCAAGATATTCTGAGTCAAGTGAGTGACTGAAGTAGTTTCCAGCGCATTTATATCAATTTGAAGGTTGAATCCAGATTTGACAATTAATTAGATTATTAATTCATATGGCTCACTGGCGACTTAAGGCTTAGGATGAGCCAAAACTAATTCAGACATTGGGAAGGATGAAGCGAGAGGGTTGACGCTAGGGAAGAGATAAAGTAGAAGAAGAAGTAGTAGAAGAATAAGAGAAGTGGTTGGCTGGAAGAACCAGTGGAAGAGCCAATAGGTTGGCGATGGGCGCAGTAGCCCTTTTGTAAATAGTATAAATACCTGGCGCTTCCCTTTTCAATTTATATCTCTCTTTGCCTATTATACCTTTTGTTATAATTTTGTATTTATTTTGTTGGTTGGAGTTTAGGTTAAAGGGGATCCCTGAATGGCATGGGTGACATGCAAGGGGTTATCTGGCGCTGCTAGCCCTGACGCCTATGGTGAAATGGCAAGGGCTGACCAGTCTTCATACTGGTTAGCCTGCCAACTAGCAGAGCCCAAAGTCGAATTTCTGACATTGGTGCTCACTACAGGGGGACTCTGCTGGTTGGTGCTGAAGTAGCTAAAGGTTGGTGAAGAGGTGGCGGTGATGCGCCACTGTGGTTTGGTTCCAGCAATTGTTGGTGGTGGGGGGGGCAAGCCCTGGACGCCCGCCCCACACGCTGAGTTTGGAAGTAGGAGGATTTTCATCTGGTTAAGTGGGGGAAATGTTTTGATTTTAACCAGATGGAATCATCCAATGATTAAGCGTTATTTGAATGATATAGACAATCCTGGCGGAATGGTTTATTGACTGAATTTTGTGTTATTTAGTTTGATTGCTGGTTAGTTGCTCCCCAATTTTGGTTGAGCTGAAATTAGTATTACACCAAGTTGGTATTTAGGTTCGAGTGGGGCCAACTGGTGGCCCCAAATTAGTAGAAGGATCACCAGCGACTAATAGCTGAGGATGATCCACTTGATATCAATCAGCGGAATCATTGTTCAACGCCAACTGCCATTAATGGTCAGTTGTGGGATTTCTGGTGGAAAGCTGATGCATTTGCTATCCATTAATTCGCTGCCTGTTAATCCAATGTTGGTAAATCCAACAATTATGAGTTGAGGTGGCTGAGGTTATTTCTGGTGCCTCATTTATCATTAAGACAAGAAAGAATAGATGTTGACGAGATGCCAAGATATTCTGAGTCAAGTGAGTGACTGAAGTAGTTTCCAGCGCATTTATATCAATTTGAAGGTTGAATCCAAATTTGACATCAATTAGATTATTTATTTATATGGCTCACCAGTGACTTAAGGCTGAGAATGATCAAAAACTAATATGGACATCCGGAAGGATTGAGTGAGAGGGTCAACACCAGGGAAGATAAAAGTAGAAGAAGAAGTAGTAGAAGAAGAGAAGTGGTTGGCTGGAAGAACCAGTGGAAGAGCCAATAGGTTGGCGATGGGCGCAGTAGCCTTTTTGTAAATAGTATAAATACCTGGCGCTTCCCTTTCAATAAATATCTCTCTTTGCCTATTCTACCTTTTTTTATAAGTTTGTATTTATTTCATTGGTTGGAGCTTAAGTTAAAGGGGATCCCTGAATGGCACGGGTGACATGCCAAGGGGTTAACTGGCACTGCTAGCCCCGACGCCTAAGTTGAAAAGGAAAAGGCTGACCAGTCTTCATACTGGTTATCCTGCCAACTAGCAGAGCTTAAAGTCAAATTTCTGACATGGTCCAACGCTAAACTTTGGATGTTCCACGAAATGCTGATTATACTGATAAGTAGGGACTTCTTCCCACTTTTTGCTGAACTTAATCCACTATCAGATTCAGAGGGTTTACAGCCTTAGTTCTAATCACACTGAGTCACCAGAGAATGCTGTAAAGGTCTGCTTCTCTTCTATGATATCCAATTCTTACTCTTTATCACACACAAGATTCAGAAATTTATGGTGTTACAACAAAAATAAAATTAAAGATGAATAGAGCTTATTACTAATATACCCTCTGTTTTATTATCAAAATACTAGAAGATTTATAGGAGAAACCGGTGCCAAACTATTCAGTTGGTTCCTCAGCAAGGAAATGGCAGACGTTGCTATTGAATTTCCCTTCAAGTCTCTTCCGGCAATGGTCTTCTCCATTGCGTTAAGGATTCCTCCATCAGACATTCAGAGACCCAAAAACGGAAAGAGCCAATAAACATGTCTCTAACGTTTCTGTTTGATCACTGTAGTAATCCAGATGATTCCTTGCTCACATGTGCTTCACGCTTCTGGATTCCTCAATGGTTTGTTTAAATTTAAAATAAACTACTAATATAAAGCTGGGTTTTTAAGATTTTTATTAGAAGCGCCAGGAAAGAAAGAAAAACTAAACCATCTGAATATCTGACTAACCAGTATTTAAACTGTATCAAAGGTCAAAGGGATTTAATAATAAGTTCAGAATGGATTGTTGCAGTCTGAATAAGAAAATATGTGAAAATTATCTTATTGAAGCTTGGAATACTTGCTTCACTTTGGATGAACGACAGATGGGAGTTCACTTTGGCAATATGTACCCATGAGGTAACAATTTAATGAACTTCAGAAAATCTCCATCATAGAAATTATTTTGCCTTGGGTGACCTCTGCCACGCCTATAAAAGGGGTGGTCCCCACATTAGTGCTTGAATGGACCTGGTTTTGGCTGGGGGAGCCCATCTGGTGAACACCCCAGGGTCCACCACATGGTCAGAGTGATCTGACTGCTTGATCATGTTTTTATTTCCCATGGATGATTCATAATCATGCTACCCCAATTCTGCAGGGTTCCACAAAGAATTAACCAGGGTCTTTTGGCTGATGTATTATCAACATTATTATTATTGCTTTTCTTTCTTCTAGTGTCACTTTTATAGAGCGAATGAAGATTCAATTTGAACTCAAACATTTAATAATCAGTAAAGAAGACAATGATGCAGCACTCCAATCAGAAGTCCCGGGCAAACTTTGTAAAGGGTGGTAATTCCACCAACATGTCGTTCCCCAAGGGCATCAAACGCTCTCACAAGGAGCTCCTGGTAAGCTATGTGAACCAGACTAAATGACAAATGCAAGTCCCTACTGAAGGGTACTCGAAAATGCTACACCAGCATATGCTCTACAACAATATCCGCCACTCACTCCCCTCCTCCCCTGTTAAACATGTGGTTAGAGTGAACTTTAGGGTCAAACACCCAGAGATCTTGTTGGCAATTACCAAAAAAAAATTTATTTTGAAAATGCCATCTTTATCAAGAAAGAATTTTGTTGAGAATTTGTAGATATTGGCTTTGCCACGGCGGAGCAGGCAGATGCCGCGGCAAAGGATATCATCAAGGTAACCATTAAAGGTGTGCCCCACCACATCAAGGTACACCAAACCCGCTGGAATAAGGAGAATGACCTTTCCATCTCCTTTGAAGATCTCCTCATCAATCTCCCCCGCAACTTTGTTGAAGCAGAGTTGATTAAGGGTCTTGAGGAATACAGAAAAGTAAAGCAGTTCGAGCTTCAGCGCTTCCACCTCATGCCAGAACTCTGCAGCGGAAGGTGATTGCAGTTATTGACCCCAAGCCCAATGTAGAAGCTAATCCTAATCTGATCCCTCGCGTCATGCAATTCATCTTGCCAGAGGGACAAGCATCCAACCCCTTCAAAGTCACCCCAAAGAGGACTCGTCCCATCTGACAGCTCTGCCAGGCACTTGGGCATCGGGCCCATGCATGACCTGCTGCAGGCAAACAGAAAGAGGAGGAGGATCCAGAGGAAATGGATGAAACCAATGAAAATTTTGGGAAACTTCAGGTGGTGACAACCCCGTTCAACTGGGGGGAACATGGTGAGTACCAGATCATCAAGCTGGTCACCGCCAAACAACACAAAGCAGAGGAGGAAAAGGGGAAGAAATGAGAAATGAGCAGAGGCCAGAGCACGGGCTGAGGAAGCTAAAAAAGCGAATCAGATTCTGGAAAAAATCAACAAAGACAGAAACGCAAACCACTTTGAGATCCTGAGAGAGACCCTGAAGGAGTCAATGGAGGGGACAGAAAACCAGCAGGTGCAGGCGGCAACACATGGGCAAGTGCAGTCCAGGGAGCTGGAAATGATTCGGTGCTGGCTCAGGCCAGATTTCACAACTCCAGTCACCTACCTATGATTTCACCAAAAATTCTCAGAACAAAAATTACAAAAATTTTCAGGATGGTCCAACTAGTGATAGGGTGAGCGTGGCTTCAGCTTGACTCAGCTCAGTGGCTCAGAAATCTCAACTGGAAACTCAAAGCTCAAATCGCATGAATCACAATAGAACTGTGTTAAATGGCCTGGAACTATTCAATTAAGGTGGATTGGGCAGATCAGGTAATCCGATCACAATAGGGATGCTCAACGTTGCAGTGCTGAAGGCTGCCATATCCAGGGCCAAGAAGATTCAGCACTTGAAAAACCCTCCAGCTGACATCCTAGCAATCCAAGAGAGTCATTGTTTGAGGGGGAGGAACCCAAGTGGACCCAGATGCTCCTCCCAAACTTCTCAACTTGGTCCACCCTCTGCGGGTTCATGATCAAACCAGGCAGGGGCATCACTGTCGCATCGTCGACCTATCACCTAGGGGGAGAGTCCTGGCCATCACAATCACCTGGCGAGGAAATCAGTACACCCTGGTCAACATCTACGCCCCCAACATACCTAGAAAATGTGCCAACTTCTTCGAGGAGATGGCCAATCTACCACTATCAGAAGACAGCATTCACCTAGGGGACTTGAACTGTTGGCTCACAAGGGCCACAGACATATGGCCCCCGGACATCAACCACCCCCACAGACACCAGGAACTCATGTCGCTCATGGCTGTAATGGGCGTTATAGATGTACGCCCAAAGGGCGTGCCAACCCTTGAGCACATGATGAGGCCACACGTCAGAGAGGGTGAGCTGCTCTCAATGATGCGCATTGACCTAATCTATATCCCGGCGACCCAGAAGTGCATAGTAGGAAACTTTATAACAGTTAGTATCCCCCACTCAGACCATCAGCTAGTAAGGATTACCTTACGGTCAGAGATGCAGGCACAACTGCGCCCAAAATGGGAAAAGATCCACCCACAAATGGTGAGTAATGCTGACTTTGCCCACTGGCTAGTGGTACTAACCCTATCATGTGACATGAGGGACCCCCTCAGCAAGGACCCGATCCAGACTTGGGGACGCCTAAAAGCCAAAATGGTTGCCGCTGCAAAACGTGCATCCTCCAAGAGGCACGTGCTGAGGCATCAGATCTTCAAAGGGCGATCAATCAATGAACACATCTCGAGAAGAATGCCCCCTGTATGGGTCACAGCATCAACTGGATGAGTGAATGGGTTTGGTTGACCCTCGAGATCCAAGGTTTTAGCAAGCAAGCCCAGGAGCGGTTTACAATATAGGCTGAGCAAAACTGTTGGCCGAGGGTGAAAAGTCAACCAGATTCTCATGCGCCAGTTCACCACTTGGAAATCCTGGACCCAATGCAATGCCCTGGACACACAAAATGGCACTGTAGCACATTCTCCAGATGCACTAGCAGAAATAACGCACAATTACTACATGAAGTTATACACAAATGAGGGCGCTTTACCTCAGAACATCAAGTCATTCCTCGAGAAGGCAGAGCCACCCCCAACCCTGGACATGTCTGCCCTCATGGTGCCAATAATGAAGGAGGAGCTTAACGTGGCGATTAAGAGTCTTCCGGTGGAAAATCCCAGACCCAATGGGATCCCATATGAGTTGATTGCAGCATTTCCAGGCCTGCTCAGCCACATCCTCCTCACTGCACTCAACAGATGCCTGGATGAGACCAAGCTGATGCCTGGAGGGGACGAAGCCCTAATTGTTCTCCACCACAAAAATGCGACACATAGTCATTTAACAACTGGCGGCCAATCTCACTGAACAATTCTGACTCCAAACTGCTCTCAAAAATCCTGGTGTTTCATCTGGGTTAAATCAGGAAGAACATGATCACAACAAACCAGCACAGATTTGTCCCCATCAGGAGCATCTGGGACAACATCCACATGGTCACCAACGTCACCCAGTCAAACTCTAGTGGATCATTAGTATTCTTAGATTAGCAAATGGCTTATGATAGGGTAGACTGGTCATACCTGCACCACTGCATGGAAAGAGCACACCTGCTGCAGAAATTCATTGACTGGGCGATGAGGCAAACAACAATAACCAGCATGTCAGTATTAGCCCCCAAATTCCAGTCAGCCAAAATCACACCTCAATGTGGTGTGAGGCAAGGAGACCCTTTGAGCCCCCTGTTGTACAACCTGGCTTTTGACCCAGTGTTGCGGGTGGTGGAGGCAGAGCTCAAAGGTATTGTTGTGTGTGGGCAGCCACCACTGAAAGCTCTGGCATATGAAGACAATGCAATCATAGGAATTGCAAATTCAGAGGACTCAGAGAAACTTGAGTCAATTATCAACAATACAAATCAGCTAGCAATGCAAGAGTTAACAAATCAAAGACGGAAATCTTACCTGTTGGTGGCATGGAAATCACCCAACTAGCCCAGGGTGGCAAAACTTAAACCCGTGTTTGCCAACAGGCCCTTGCTAGAGCCATTACGCCTCCTGTCACCCCCACTCAGCCAGAAATGGTATCTGGGGTGGGTGACAACTGGGCCTTATATACCTGGCGCCATGGCCATCCAAGGAAGATTTATGTCATGGTCTAAGAATAAGCATAAAAAATAGATTATGAGTGCCAAAAACGCATTCAAGGAAGTTTGGAAGATGGAGGTGACTCAAGAGCAACGAATCAGGAGCTGACTGCTGATATTGACAATGATGTCATCATTGCATCAGCTGTCCCAAATTTGAATGCAAAAACATGTTATGATAAGCAGGTAAGTACTGAAATTTATTGCAGGTTTCAGAATTCACCCAAAAATGATGGAATTGGCATCAAATGAATGGGCTAAATTGACATAACCAATTTATACAATCTAACACACAATTCCAATGTATTGGAATCTAATATAATTAATTTAAACAATTTCACTATACCAATCAACGATTGAGACTTAATTGCAGGTCTCAGCACATTGCCATGGATGACATAATTGGTGCCAAACCAGTCAGCCGTTCTGACAAGGTTAATTAGAAAATTTAACGCACAATTCTGATGTCCTGGAATCTAATATGATCAATTTATATAATTTCACTACACCAATCCACAATCAAGACCTAATAGCAGGTCTCAGACCATGGCTGAGTATGACATAATTGGTGACGAATCAAGTGGCCAAGCTACCCAAAACAAATTCAATTATTTTATACAAATTCCTGAAGCCTCAGAGTCCAATAAAAACAATTTAAATAAATTAATTAAGTCAATCAAAGGTTGAGACCCTAACTGCAGGCCTCTACATATCGCTGAGGATGAGGTAACCAGTGGCAAATTGTTTCCCAGCCAAATCCACGTAAATTGTACAGTCTAATGCAGAAATTAAAAAGGATTGAGGTGAGCTGAAGCAATAACTCAAAAATCAAAATAAATCAAATTAAAATTAAAATTTATTTGGCGAAATGCATACAATTCACCAGCATGCAAGAACCACCCCCGCCACCCTCTAAAATCCACAAAAAAACTGGGCAGAATCTGGGCCCCATTTGGAGTGGTGCCTTTGGGCGGCCCAGCGAAACACCTGGGCATCACCCTGAGCCCAAATGGGCTGAACCTACCTGGGATTGAGGATGGGCTTGTCTGGAAGCTCACATCCCACATTGCCTCCCTCAGGGGAAGGCAAACAGGACTCATAGGGCAAGTCACAGTCACAAATTCCCTCCTACTTCTGATCCTCTGGTTCCCAGTGGCAATCGTCCCCTTCACATCAGAATTCCATGACTGCATCAGGGCATTATTGCAGTCATAGTTGTGGGAAGGCAGAAGAGCCTTAATACAAATAGGCCTGCTCCACAGACCAAGAACGGATGGAGGCCTAGGCCTCACCAACTATGTCGCTCTATTGAATAAATATTTGGTAGGTGTATAGTTAGAGTGATGAGCCCAACCCCTGAACCAAACCACTGGTCACATGCTACACAAATAAAACTGGCCAGGGACCTCAATCTAACCAACCTCACAGCACAGAACACCCTTCTGTCCTACCTGGCAGACAAACTGAATGCCCATGGTCCACACCAGTCCTCAAACTTCTCTCACACAGTACTGAAGACAATCCATCGAGATGAGTGGTTGTTCCCTCTCAGCATCATGAGGGGACAATGCAGTCAAGGGTTTGCAAATCACACCTAGGCTCAGCAATGCAGGGGCGCATGAGTCTCAGTGGTGGAATACCCCCACCAAGAGCATGAACCCTAGCCCATATTGAACTCCAAGACTAAAATAATTAGCCATATGATAAAAACTCAGAAAAAAATTGGGAATTCGTGACACATGAGTTACTTCACCCAGAGATTAGAGCGCACATTTGGCAATGCCTGCACAGGGTCTACCAAACAGCCAAGTGGTCCAGTTCAACCCAGGAGCACTGTAGAGTATGTGGCGCAAAAGATACCCTGCTGCATAGGTTAAAAGAGTGCCCAACGGCCCAGCTTGTATGAAAACTAGCGTGGCCACTGATGGCACCCAACTGTGTACCCACCAAACTCTGTCCAATTTCAAATTTTATGGCACTTAATATAGACTCACCAATCCCAGAATTGCTCCAAGTGGTTATTTTTGCATTTTCCCTATGGACAATTCACACTCTTTATCTTGAGGCAATTCAAAATTTGGCCCTAAACCCTGTCAATAATTGTAATCAATTTTACAAAAATATGATTAAATTGTTCAATATTTGGCTGTTTGGTGAAGCAACTCCACGCCAACTTCAGAGGATGGTGCAGAGATGGCTTCTGCTCCCCTTCCTAACCATTGACATGGAAATGCGAACCTGCCTCAACAGTGTAAATTTACTGAGCAGCTCAAGCAAACCCCCTCCAACACCGCCAGGTCCCATGGGAACACTAGCCATGACGTTTTCCCCAGGAACTTGGGTTTAGGTCATGGCATCCCTTATTTCACTTTCTCCCCCTCTCTCTTTGATGTGCCATATTTGTCCCAAGGTCGGCCCACCTTGAATAAAATCATTATTATAATTATTATTACTTCTTAGGTATGCCATTATTGTCCCAAGGTCAGCCCACCTCAAAAAAATTTTTTACTAATATTATTATTATTAATAATAGTATTTATTATTATTATTATTAGGGGGTGTGGCATAGTCAGGAGGGCGTCCCTCTATCACCCCTAATGTCATGGGTTCAAATACCGTTTTGGCAAAAATTGCATCAATTGCATTTCTGTGCCAAAAGGATATTAATACATGTGAATTTGCGCACCAGGCCTCGGTCCAACTAAGCAAATCAGCGAAGTTAGATTCATGTAATCCCAGCCTATCATATCATGCACAGGAAGGTTTTATCCCCAGTACTTGGGTTTTGTCCTCCACTCCTATATTGTCACTCCCCACTCCCTATCCTCTCTATTAAATGTGGTATATTTGTCCCATGGTCAGTCCAACTCAAATAAAATTATTATTATTATTATTATTAAAATTGCTTTTCTTTCTCATAAGCATCACTTTTAAAGAGAGAAGGAAGATTTAAGTTGAACTCAAAAATTCACTAATCAGTAAAGAAGGAAACGATGCAGCACTCCAATCAGAAGTCGCGGGCAAACATTGCAAAGGGTGGTAATTCCACCAACATGTCATTCCCCAAGGACATCAGATGCTCTCACAAGGAGCTCCTGGTAAGCTATGTGAACCAGACCAAATGACAAATGCAAGCCCCTACCGAAGGGTACTTGAAAATGCTACACCAGCATATGCTCTACAATAATATCCGCCACCCACTCCTTTCCTCCCTTGTTAAACATGGGGCTAGAGTGAACTTTGGGGTTGAACACCTGGAGATCTTATTGTCAATTACCAAAAAAGAAAAAATTAATTTTAAAAATGCCATTTTTATTAAGCAATAATTCTGTCAAGGATTTGTAGATATTGGCTTTGCCAAAGTGGAGCAGGCAGATGCTGCAGCAAAGGTCATCATTGAAGTATCTATCAAATGTGTACCCCACCGCATAAAGGTACATTGTACCTGCTGGAACAAGGAGAATGACCTCTTCATCTCCCTTATAGATCTCCCAACAAATCTCCCCTGCAACTTCATCAAAGCAGAGCAAATCAAAGGACTTCTGGAGTACAGGAGAGTGAAGAAGTTTGAGCTGCAGCGCTTCCACCTCATTATGAAACTCTGGAGTGGGAAGGAGATCGTGGTTATTGACCCCAAGCCCAAAGTAGAAGCTAATCCCAACCTGATCCCACTTGTCACAGTTCATCTTGCCAGAGGGACAAGCGTCTGACCCCTTCAAAGTTACCCCAGAAAAGCTCCACATATATGCCAGCACTGCTAGGCACTTGGTCATTGGGCCCACGCATGCCCTGCTATAGGCAAGCAGCAGGAGGAGGAAGACCCCGAGGAAATAGATGAAATGGATGAAAATTTCAAATAACTTCAGGTGGCAAAAACCCCACTCAACTGGGGGACCATGATGAGTATCACATCATCAAACTGGCACCGCCAAACAACATAAAGTAGAGGAGAAAGCGAAGAGATGAGCAGAGGCCAAAGCAAAGGCTGAGGAAGCTAAAAAAGTGAATCTGATTCCAGAATCTAATGACGTTGGAAACACAAACTGCTTTGAAATCCTGAGGGAGAGCCCTAAGGAGTTGATGGAGGGGACAGCAAACCAGCAGATGCAGGCGGTGACACAGGGGCAAATGCAGCCCATGGGAGTGGGAAATGAACCGTTAATGGTTCAGGCAAGAGTTCACAACTCCAGTCACCTACCTGTAGTCTCAACAAAAAATACTCAAAACAAAGGTCACAAAAATTTTTAGGATGATCCAGCTACTGGTAGAGTGAGCGCTGCCTCAGCTCAACTCAGCTTGGTGGCTCATAACTCCTGAATGGTTACTCAAAGCTTGAATTACTCATATAATGAAAGAACTGGGTCAAATGGCCTGGAGCTATCCAATTAAGGTGTAATGGGCAGATCGGGTAATCTTATCACAATAGGTACATTCAATATCGCAGGGCTGAAGGCCATCACATCCCAGGCTAAGAAAATCTAGCACCTGTGAAAACCTCCAGCTGACATCCTGGCGATCCAGGAGAGTCACTGCCAAAGGGGGAGTAACCTGAGTGGACCCATATGCTCCTCCCAAACTTCTTAATTTGGTCCACCCTCTGCAGGTTTGTGATCAAACCAGACAGGGGCATCACCGTCACATTTTTTGACTGATCACCTAGGGGGGAGAGTCCTGGCTATCACAATCACCTGGAAAGGAAATCAGTACACCCTAGTCAATACCTATGCCCCCAACATCCCCAGCAACTGCGCCAATTTCTTCAAGGAGGTGGCCAATTTACCACTACTGGAAGACAGCTTTCTCATAGAGGACATGAACTGTTGGCTCACAAGGGCCTCAGACAGATGGCCCTCATACATCAATCATCCCTGTGGACACCAGGAACTTGCGTTGCTCAAGGCCATGATGGGAGTCATTGATGCACACCCAAAGGGCGTGCCAACCCTTGAGCACTTGATGAGGCCACCCATCAGAGAGAGTCAACTGCTTTCAATGGCATACATCGACCTAATCTGCATCCCAGAGACCCTTAAGCATATGGTAAGAAACTTTGAAACAGTTAGTGTCATCCACTTAGACCATCAGCTGGTAAGAATTACTTTGAGGTCAGGAATGCAGGCACAACCGCGCCCAAAATGGGAAAAGATCCACCCACAAACTGTGAATAATGCCAACTTCACCCACTGGTTAGTGGTATTAACCTTGTCCCATGATGTGAGGGACCCCCTCAGCAAAAACCCAATCCAGACCTGGGGGCGCCTGAAAGCAAACATGTCACTGCTGCGAAATGTACATCCTACAGGAGGCACATGGCTGAGGTGTCAGCTCCTCAAAGGGCGATCAACCCACAAACTCATCTTGAGAAGAACACTCCCCAAGCGGGCCACAGCACCAACTGGATGAGGGAATGGGTTTAATTGACCCTCAAGATCCAAGGTTTCAGCAAGCAAGCCCAAAAGCTCGCTTTACAGGTGGGAGAAAAAGTGGTGGCTGAGGATGAAACATCCAGATTCTTCATGCGTCAGTTCACCACTTGGAAATACCAGACCCAATGTGATGCTCTTATTGCACAAGATGGCACGGCAACAAAATCCCCAGAGGCACTAGTGGAAATAACCCATGATTACTATTCAAAATTATACTCAAAAAGGGTGCTTTACCTCAGGACATTGAGTCCTCCCTTGTGAGGGTGAAGCCACCCCTGACCCTGGACATCAGCCCTCATGGTGCCAATAATGAAGGAGGAGCTCAATGTGGCAAGCAAGAGTCTTCCCTGGTGGAAGAGTCCAGGAACTGACGGGATCCTGTAATAATTGATCACAACATTTAAAGACCTCCTCAGCCACATCCTCCTAGCCACGCATAACAGATGCTTGGATGAGACCAAGCTGATGCCCAGAGGATACAAAGCCCTGCTTGTTCTTCTCCACAAAAAAGGTGATACACACTCACTCAACAACTGGCATCCAATCTTGCTGATTAATTTTAACTCCAAATTACTTTCAAAATCCTGGCATGTCATCTGGGTTTAATTGGGAGGAACATGATCTTAACAAACCAACATGGATTTATACCTGGCAGGAGCATCTGAGACAACATCCACATGGTCACCAACGTCACCCAGTTGAACTCTAGAGGGGCATTTTTATTTCTAGACCAACAAAAAGCTTATGACAGGGTAGACTGGTCATACCTACACCATTGCATGGAGAGAGCACACCTGCCGCAAAAAATTATTGACTGGGTGATGAAGCAAACAACTACCACAAGCATGTCAGTATTAGCCCCCAGTTTCCAGTCAGCCAAAATCTTATTTCAATGTGGGGTGAGGCAAGGGGACCCTTTGAGCCCCCGTTGTACAACCTGGCTTTTGACCTAGTGTTGAAGGTGGTAGAGGGAGAGCTCAAAGGCATTGGTGTGTATGGGCAGCCATGACTGAAAGCTCGGGCATATGCAGACAATGCAGTCATTTAAATTGCAAATTCAGAGGAATTGGAGAAACTTGATTCAATTATCAACAATACAAATCAGCTAGCAATGCAAGAGTTAACAAATCAAAGACAGAAATCTTACCTGTGGGCGGCACAAAAATCGCCCAATCAACCTAAGGTGGAAAAACTTGAACCAGGGTTTGCCAACAGGCCCCAGCTAGAACCCCTGCCTCCTGCCGCCCCCACTCAGCCAGAAATGGTACTGGGGTGGGTGACAACCAGGCCTTATATACCTGACACCGTGGTCATTCAAGGAAGGCTGACATCATAATAATTTGGAAAAAGAGAAAACAGATTGCAATTTACAAAAAATGCAGCTAGAAAGTTTAAAAGTTGGATCTGCCTTAGATGCAATAAATCAGGAGCTGGCTGTTGATGCTGATAATGATGTCATCATCACATTAGCTGACCTGAATTTGAATGCAAAAATTAGTTTAGATAAGCAGGTAAGTGATGCAATTAATTGCAAGTTGCAGAATCCACCCAAAAATGATGGAATTGGCAATGAATTGATCGGACAAATTGACAAAAACATTTTAAATAATTTTATGTGAAACGTCAAAGTTTTGAGCATTAATTTAAGCCATTATAAACCTAAATCCACATACAAACAACTGAGACCTTAATTGCAGGTCTCAGAACTTTTTCAGGTATGACATAATAAGCAATTAATCAAGCAGCCAAACTGATGAAATCAACTCTAATAATTTTAATGTGTAATCCCAAAGTCTCAGAATTTACTTTAAATAATTTAATTACACCAATTGAAAATTGAGAACTTAATTACAGGTCTCAGTAAATCACCATGGATGATGTAACCAGCACCAAATCAACTTCCCACCCAAATTTGTGTAATTTGAATAATTTAATGTAAAAAATTAAAAATAATTGAGACGAACCAAAGCAACAATATAAATATTAAATTAAATCCAATTAAAAGTAAATTTTTTTGGTGAAATGCATGCAATTTGCCAGCACTTAAGGACCACCCTTGCCACCCATCAAGATCCACAAAATACAAAAGACTGGGCAGAATCTGTGCCCCATTTGGGCTGGCGCCTTTGGGCAGCCCAGTGAAACACCTGAGTATCACCCTGAGCCCCAACGGGCTGGACCTGCCTGGGATCGAGGACAAGCTCATCCAGAAGCTTGTATCCCACATCACCTCCCTCAGGGAAAGGCAAATGGGACTCATGGGGTGAGTTGAAGTCACAAATTCCCTCCTGCTTCCAATCATCTGGTTCCCAGTCTCAATCATCCCCTTCTCCTTGGAATTCCATGACTGCATCATGTCCTTACTGCAGTCATGTTTGTGGAAGGCAGAAAAGCCCCAATACAAATAGGCCTGCTCCACAGACCAAGAACGGAAGGAGGCTTAGGCCTCACCAACTATGTCGCTCTATTGGATAAAATATTTGGTAAGTGGATAGTTAGAGTGATGAGCCCAACCCCTGAACCAAACCACTGGTCACATGCTGCACAAATAAAACTGGCCAGGGACCTCAATCTAACCAACCCCACAGCACAGAACACCCTTCTGTCCTACCTGGCAGACAATCTGAATGCCCATGGTCCACACCAGTCCTCAAACTTCTCTCACACAGTACTGAAGACAATCCATCGAGATGAGTGGTTGTTCCCTCTCAGCATCATGAGGGGACAATGCAGTCAAGGGTTTGCAAATCACACCTAGGCTCAGCAATGCAGGGGCGCATGAGTCTCAGTGGTGGAATACCCCCCACCAAGAAATGAACCCTAGCCCATATCGATCTCCTAGACTAAAATAATCAGCCATATGATAAAAAACTCAGAAAAAAATTGGGAATTCGTGACACATGAGTTACTTCACCCAAAAAGTAGGGCATATTTATGGCGATGCTTACACAGGGCCTACCAAACAGCTGACCAGTCCAACTCAACCCATGAATACTGTAAAGTATGCAGCTCAAAAGACACCCTGCTGCACAGGTTGAAAGAATCTCTTTCTGCTAAGCATCACTTTTCGAAAATCAATTCAGCCTGAAATTTAGCTCCACTAAAGAGATTTACGAAAACTATTAGCAAATATGGCGGGAAACCCCGCAAAAGAACCCGCAGGCTATGCCAAACGAGCCAGCACCACCCACAAACGAAGCAACCCTCGGTTACCCACCTCAGGGTCAACCAGAATCACCCGCTCTCAAGCAGCAGCCATGAAAGCAGGCACCACCCCACAACCTGGAGCTACTCCAACTAGCGCCAGTTCACCTGATCGCACTTCTGCAACCTGCACGCCTAACAGCTCTGTGTGTGCTGCCTCCCACCAACCCGCTGGGCCCCCTCCAACCAAGGAGGCCATCACTCACGCTGTTTTAATGGCGTCTGCTCAGTCGAATGCAACTCAGCCCATCCAGGCATTCACCTCCCCCATTGTGTCAGCTAATTCAGCCCCATCTATTATTGCTGACGCCGTGTTTCTGGCTCCCTCCATGAGGGGCGATACCCAGCTACCTGGCCCCCAAATCCTCAGATGTAAGGTTGGATTAGCCGCACATTCTGGTTCACTAAGCACCAAATTGGGACAATCTACTCTTCCCAATGAGGATTCAAATGGTTCGGATTTTGGAACTTCACACCAGTTCCAATCTCACCCGTCCCATTTAAACCCCGTAATTGGCACTTCTCAAGTCGGCACTTTATCGCAATATGCTGAAAACAACCAATTCACCAATCAGCCAATGAGTTTTGCCCATGAAATCACAGCAAATACTCGGGCTGAATTTACCCAAATAGATTGGGATGGTGATGAAACATCGCCCTCCTCCCAATTGGCTGGAGTTAATTCCAATCTGGATGGGACTCCCCAATTTAGTGAGGCCCAACAATCACCTGGCCCCCAAACCCTCGGATGTAAGGTTGGATTAGCCGCACATTCTGGTTCACTAAGCACCAAATTGGGACAATCTACTCTTCCCAATGAGGATTCAAATGGTTCAGATTTTGGAACTTCACACCAGTTCCAATCTCACCCGTCCCATTTAAACCCCGTAATTGGCACTTCTCAAGTCGGCACTTTATCTCAATATGCTGAAAACGACCAATTCACCAATCAGCCAATGAGTTTTGCCCACGAAATCACAGCAAATACTCGGGCTGAATTTACCCAAATAGATTGGGATGGTGATGAAACATCTCCCTCCTCCCAACTGGCTGGAGTTAATTCCAATCTGGATGGGCCTCCCCAATTTAGCGAGGCCCAAAAAACCGCCCCTCAATTTAATATAACGCCAGCAACTGCTGTAACATTCCAGCAACAAGGGAACTCTGCAAACTTGTCCAAACCACCAGCTCACACTCAACCCGCAATTGCAGCCCAAAGCAAACACAAACGTACCAAAGGAGCCACTGGGGCGTGGCAAAAACCTCTGGCACCAACGCTACCCAAAGCTGATCCCCGTGAAGTGGCGTTTATTGCTGATGTTAAGAAGAAATGGGCCGAAACTAGAGCGCAAAAAGCTCTACCTCGCTCAACCCTCTCCCACGCAATTCGCCTTTATTATGGGCATAACCCTGTTGAATTCTATACAGAGGATTACTTCTCATACTTTGCAGCGATTGCGGAGACATTCCCAATTAACACCACCATCCATGAATCAGTGGAGGGCCACTACATCGATGTGGGCTTCACTGAAGCTGCCCTTGCTGACCATGCTGCCACCCTCCAGGTCATTATTCCACGCGGATCTCTTCGCATCTCCCGCACACGCTCTCACCTGGAGAAAATTTCATGGGTTACTTTTTCCAACCTACCAACGACTGTTGATCCTGAGTCTCTTAAAATGGCACTCCATCGTGGTTTAATGGAGTTTGGGTCTGTTCTTTCAGTGGACTTTAGCGTCCCCTCTTACTATGCTCCCACTCAAAGAGCTCGCACTGCTAGGGCGTCATTCATCCCCTCCCCCACTGTATCCCGTAACATTGAGGTTATTCCTCGTGTGGCGGTAGTTGGGGCATGCCCTGAGATCTTTTTTGTCGACCCTGATCAGGCGCGCCCCCGGTGTTCATGGTGTAACGCCCTTGGACACTTGTATAGTGGCTGCACAGCTCGAAAACAAGCCCTCTTAGCCACCACCCAGGGGCCTAAACCAGGCCAAAAACGATCCCACGTGGCTGCAGCAGCAATTCCACAACCCACACAATGGGTTCCCGTTCAAGACCTGTCCCCTGAGGCCTTACGACTAGCAGTTGAAACAGCTAACCCCACTATTGGTATGGGATACCTTCGCGCTCATGCCCCCCTTCCAATGGGCACCCCCTCCAATCTCCCAGAGTCAACTCCCTCTCTCACCAAGCGCAAGGCATCTCTCACAGGGTGCCCCTCGTCAGCCACCCCCACTCAGGGCTCCGCGGCACCCCCACCAACCTCCATCAGCGATTTATCGCATCAACCCTCAGCTCCCAATGGAGCTATGCCCACCAGCATGGACTGGCAACCCGCGGCCTGCGGTAGAAGTGCCACCTCAAAGAGTCCTACCCCAACCCCACAGTCCATTTCGCGCGGATCCTTTGCAGTGTTGGAGGAAGTGAATATGGACTCAGACTCATCAAATGGGGACACCGCGGAGGTCACCATTGAGCACCCTCAGGTCCTTCCCCTGCAACGGAGCGGGGCAGCATCCTAGGCTGGCTTACTGGGTCCTCCGCCCCCCACCCTCTCCTTCCCCTCAGAACCCTCGACGCTCCTCACGGATTGCAGCTAATAGTCAAGCTAAAGGACTCAAAACTAGCCGCCTCACAGCAGCAGGTTTAAGCGCTGGCAACCCCCCAGGACATGGAGGGGAACAGCTATGAGTCCCCATGGCAGCACCCTGGCCCTGCAATCCATCAACGCAAATGGGTTGCGGGACTTTAAGCGGAGAGCCCGCCTCCTCCAAAACTTCAGGTCAGCAAAAATTGACATCGCTGCTGTCCAGGAGCCCCATATCCTCCCCCACGAACAATCTGCATGGAATGAACAGTTTGGAGGCAACTCCTTCTGGACAAACCATGCCGCCCTTATTGTTTTGAATCCCCAGGTTAAAACCCATTCTTTTTCACAATATCTAGGTGGCCGCCTCATACTGGCCAAACTCACCACTCCTGACTTCTCCTTCTTCGCTGCAAGCATCTACCTGCCTAATGCAGGTCAGGAGAAAAATCGGCTCTTGGAAGAGCTCCTCCAACTCAATTCCCACGAAATACAGTCCTCTTAGGAGATTTCAACACAACCATAAGTCGCGTCCATGACTCTTACCCCCTGCAGCAAAGGAACGCCCTGGATCAAGTCGCCTCCAGGATTTCCTTCGCCTGAGCGGCTTTATAGATGCGCTTCCACCCTCCGCGTCTGGCCTAGGTTGCATGACTAGGATCCAGTATGATGGAGGAGCTTTCCAGTCGGCGTCACGCATAGATATGGCACTGATTGGCCCCCTGCTAATTGGCCGCGTCTCCTCTCCCATCTCTCGTGACAACCATCTGAGTGATCACAGGTCACTCACCGTTGTCCTCACCACCACACTTAGACCGTCGCGTAGGTTCTGGCCTAGGGTTGCCCCAGCTCTTCTCAACAACCCCTTCACTAAGGAGAAGCTGTCTATGACCATACGGGAGACTCTCACCTCCCCCCACCCCACCTGCTTGACCACAAGGCTAGATGGGCGGTGACCAAGGAGGGCATCACCCGCGTTGCTTACAACTGTGCCAAAGCCCAGATGACTGCAGCTCGCGCCAGAGTCAAAAGGGCGGAAGCCAGAATCAGACATCTAGAGCGAAACTGCCAGCCTTCGCCCTCTCCCAGATGGTTGGAAGACTGGGAAGCGGCGCAGGAAGCACTCCGCTTGGAGCTCACACTGCAGGAAGAACGGGCAGCAAACTTTACAACATCTCGTTACTATGCTCAATGGGAACGCCCCACCCGCTTCTTCTTTCAGAAACAGAAAGCCCGGTCAACAGCGCAGGATATTACTGCACTGAAGATTGGCACTACAACCACTTCAGATAAGGAGGAAATCACGCAGGAACTACACCGCTTCTACTCCAGCCTCTTCCATGCCACCCAGGTGGACCCATCGGACATCCAAGACTTCCTGTGGCGGGCTCCAGAGCCGCCCATTGACCCACGGTCTGATGAGGCTCTACTGGCGCCTATTTCCATCCAGGAGGTGATGGAAACTCTTCTGAAATCCCCACGGCTTAGAGCCCCAGGCCCAGACGGAATACCCTTTGAGGTGTACCTTCTGGAACCTGCAGTGATAGCCAGAACCCTCCGCGACCTCTTCGCTGCACTCTTGGTGAATGGCGAGGTCCTCCCCGACTCCAGAGGCTCAATCACGACCCTCATTCACAAGAAGTCAGACCGTGAGAACCTGGCGAACTGGCGCCCCATAGCGTTGATCAACACAGACCACAAGCTCTTCACGAAGCTTCTGGCCAACCGCATCACCAAATGGGTGTCACCTCGCCTCTCCCCATCCCAGCACGGTTTTATTCCGGGGAGGTCGTTATGGGACAACTATAATGACCTTCACGTGACTTTGACTGCTAACTCTCGTAAGGTGAATGGCTTTGTGGCTTTACTGGATATGGAGAAAGCATATGATCGGGTAGCCTGGAAGTATATTGATGCTTCTCTGGCCCGCTTCCATCTCCCACCCGCAGCTAGGCGCTGGATATCAGCGCTCTATGACCAGCTCCACACCAGAGTCCTGGCGCCAATGGGTTTTACAGTGGCAGTACCAGTTGGACAAGGTCTCCGGCAAGGGGACCCCCTGAGCCCTATCCTTTTTAACATCACCCTTGACCCCCTCTTGGCCTCCTTACAGGACAAGCTAACAGGGATTCTGGTCCCAGGTAAAGCCCCCACACGCACCATGGCATTTGCAGATGACACTGCCATTGCATTTGGCTGCCCTGGGGATGTTGCCCTCGCTGCTGTGACCATTGAGAGGTACACCAAGGCGTCCAACGCCATGGTCAACACCTCCAAGACAACAGTTGTACAGGTCGGCTCCCCCACCTTCCCCCCACCATTTGGTATTGAACCAGAGCGCGGTACCTTCCGTCACCTGGGCGTTCTCAACAACCAACAAGGAGTTGCGCTAAAAGACAATGAGGACTTGCTCCTTGCAGCAGTTAACTCCAGGATTGCCAGCTGGAACCGGCGGCACATCACCCCCCAGGGTCAAGCTCTGATGGCCAATGTGTTCCTCCTCTCCAAAGTCTGGTTCCTAGTGCACGTCTGCCCATTCACAGATGCCTTTTATACGCGGCTCAATGTACTCCTCCGCTGTTGGATCTGGGGCTCAAACCATCCACCAATGGCCCTCTCAACCATTTCCCGACCCTGCAATGAAGGGGGCCTAGGGCTTCTGGACACGCGATCCCACGCCACCACAATCTTCCTGAAGTTCCTATGGCCGATTGTCTGCTGGGACGCGACCCCCATGCCCCAATGGGCGCCCACCCTCCGCCAGTCAGTGTCAGCAGCTCTGGGTCTTCCTAGAGCATCTCTGACCTCATTAGGGGAGTGGCTCACAAACCACCCAGGCCATCGCCTAAAACCATCCTCATCCCCCTACTGGAACCAGGCTCTCCTTGCCCTGAAAACGAGTAGGCGCGCGGATCCACCATGCCTTCCCATACAGAAGGGAAAACCCTGGCCTCAGCCCCCGTCGCCATGCAATTGTGCACAATGGATAAGTTGTCACAACTCGCCTCAACCCCCAAGATCGTCCTCCCATCCGCCCAAGACTCCTTGAGCTCCTCCCTCCCTCCGTGAGATTTGACCTTAAGGAATTGTGGAAGGATGTCTATCACCCCATCCTGTCAGCAAAGGTGTCCAACACCTTATGGAGGGTACTCCACTGTTCATACAGGACAGGGGACCGGACTGGCCCTACCTTCCAGCACCGAAGCTGCCCCCGCTGTGTGGAGCCTATTGACTCCCACCTCCATCGTTTTTTCACATGTCCAGGTGTCGCCGCATTTTGGCCAAAGGCCCGCGAGCTCCTCCATGCTCAGCCCTGGTCTGGACACCCTGTGCAAGACCTCATGTTTGAGCAGACATTGCCTGGTTGCCACCGACCCCTCCGTGTCCTCGCCTATGCCACAGCCATCTGGACCATCCATAACTCCTTCCTTCGTGCTGCCTTTGACCAGCAGGTGTGGACCCTTCCACACATGATCACCCACTTTCAGGTACACTTTGAGATGGCCCTGAAGGTCTGTACTATGTCGCCAACCCTCCCCCGCTCAGTTGTCACTGCAGCACGGCTCTAGCGAAAACCCCCTCCCTTTCTCGATGCCTCCTCCCTCCCCTTCCCTCGCCTCAGGCTCTTAGGAGCCCAGGCGTAATTCAATAAAAACATCGATAAATCCCCCCTTGGGTTGGGACCATCTAGTACTAAAAAAACATGGAACTGCAAATCTGCTCAACATCAGTGAAAACTCTCCAAGCAGCTCAAGTGAATCCCTTCCAACACCTTCAGGTTCCATGGGAACACTAACCATGATGTTCTCCCCTAGTACTCGGGTATAGGTAATGGCCCCCTTATTTCATTTTCTCCCCTCTCTTCAGTGCGGCATATTTGTCCTAAGGTCAACCTACATTTAATAAATTTATTAATAAAATTGCTCTTATGATCATTGCAAACTTGTAAGTGCCCAACATTTCCCCTTTACAGCTGATTTTGACCCAAAACATTCATATTTTTCAGCTGAGAGGGCAAATGTCCAACATCACCACCCTCAAGAATGTTGTGGGAGAATAAGGCTGTATGAAGTGGCCATGTACCCAATTTATGGTAAACCATGTAGCCAAGGAATTTATGGAGTACTCATTGCCTCTTCAATAGTTGAAGGTGAAAGGACTCTCTCAAATTGATCCAAGCTTACTGATTCTAGGAGTGATGTGGTTATGGTACTATAATACCATGTCAGACATTTGGAATGTAGGTCGAGGGGTTTGGAGCTCATTGGCAGCCTGCCCTTCTTTTGGCACCATTTTTGTAAAATCAATCATAACCTAAGATTGGAGTTGGATGATGCGCTGAGCCAATATTCTCATAAATTTCTCAAGTTCCTCAACTCTAGAGGAGAATACATTTTTAGCTAAGAGGGCAGGTATTCCTATTTCCCACCCATACAATACCCAGAATGGAGACATTTTCAAGACCTGGTGATAACTAATCAGTAGGCCATAAGGGCACTGGGTAAGAATTGATCCCAATGAAGTGGATCAGAAGAGGCCATTTTCATAGGATGGTGACCAAGGTTCCATTTGCTTTCTCCACCGTCCCATTAGTAGATGGATTGTATGGAGCTGAGAAAAGTTGTTGGGCTCCCATGGTGGTAGCCAGGACTTTGACTACTCTGGAGGTGAAGCTCTTACCATTATCGCAGAGTAGTACTTAAAGACAGCCATGTCAAGAAATTATTTTGATGTAAAAAGGTGGCTGTGGCCTTGGCCGTTTAGGCAGGAAGAGCCACGGCTTCAACCCACTTAGTGAAGTGGTCAATGCCTATGAGGATAATTCTGTTTTCACTAGTAGTCTGAGGGAGGGGACCTACTACATCCAGACTGATGGTGTGGAACGGTTGTTGGGGGGTAGTTAGTTGATACTGTTATCTAGTCTTGAAACTGGATTGCTTCTTACACGTGAGCCAGGCTTCCAAGACGTCAACAATAGATTCCATTATTCCATCCCAATAATATTGATCCTAAACCACTCATAACTTTTCTTTGCCCTTCCATGACCTAGAGTGGAGTGAGATTCTAGAATTGCAGGTACGCATTCTGAGAGCTGAAGGTAAGGCAAACATTTTGCCTCCACCTGCCTATACAACTTCCTGTTCTCCACTTTGGTGTTGTGTGGGTGTGCCGGTCTAACATCTTCTTAACAGGCTCATCCTCATCCTCCCATTCATTTGGGGTCATTAAGAGGTCGTGTAACCTCTCCGCCTCTCTATTACCCAAGTGAAGGACTGGCAGCCAAGTCAACCCATCAACATTCATGTAACGGGTCCCAGCACTGTGTTCAATCTTCATGTCATAATGCTGGAGCTTTAGAGCCCAGAGAGCTAACCGTCCAGTAGGATCCTTAATATTCTGTAACCACCTCAATGAAGCGTGGTCCGTAACTACAGTGAAGGTGGTCCCATATAGGAAAAGTCAGTAGTGCTTAACAGCTAATAAAATGGCAAGGCACTACTTCTCTGTAACGCTGTAGTTGGTTCCACCTTTATAAGCATCTTACTGAAATAAAATACAGGATGATATACAATGTTTTCATTTAATTGGCTAAGATGAACCTAACGGCATAGTCCAAGGCGTTAGTAAATAAGATAAATAATTTATTAAAATCTGGGTGCTGTAGGATAGGGAGTTGTTTCAACAGTTGCTTTAGCGTCTCAAAAGCGGCCTTCTGTTCATAACCACACTGAAAAGGAATATTTTTAGTTAATAAGTGGACAAAGGGCTCGCTAAGTTGGGCGAACTTAGGGATGAACTGATGTTAATACCCCATCATCCCTTGAAATACTGAATATCCCGAGGATTTTTAGGGAAAGGCATTTTGAGACTGCTTTGACTTTATCCTGTATGGGTTGAATTCCTTCTTGGGAAATGGAGTGGCCAAGGAAATCCAATTTCCTTTGGAAGAAGGTACACTTTGAGAGTTTCAGCTTAATATTTTACTTACATAACCGTTGAAACACCTCCTTCAGGTGATCAAGTTGTCGTCAAAGGTTTTTGGGAATACTATAATGTCATCGAGATAGATGATGACATAAGTTAACTTCAGGTCTTGAAAAATATGATCCATCACACGCTGGAAAGAGGCAGGTGCGTTGCACAACCCTTGAGGTAGTTATGTGGGTTGGAAGAGACCTTCACTACAAATAAGAGCACATTTCTCCTAATCCTGAGGAGAAAGGTCCATTTGACAATAGCCGCAGGTCAAGTCCATGGAGGAGAAGAAGCTAGAGCCAGATAGTTGGGCCAGGGCGTCATCAATGCGGTGATAGGATAGCTATCCTTATTTGCAAGATTTTTAACTTACGGTAGTCCATGACTTTCTGATGACCTCCATTTTTCTATTTTAATCAGCAAAAAGGGGGAAGACCAAGGACTTTGTGAAGGAACTAGTAACGCCGCGTCTAATAACAACTGAAGCTCTGTCCCCATTTGCTGTTACTCCACCTTTAACTTGCAACGAGGTTTGGACATAATATGATGGGCATCACCCACATCTATGGAGTGGCTCCAGCCCTTCATATGGCCATAGTCAATGTCTGACTTCAAGAATATGTTGCTATAGTTGTCTAGGAGAGGATGAACTTTTTCCAGCTCATCTGGAGCTAGCTCATCTGAGATATGGATGTTGGGTAAGTTACATACCAGGTTATCCATTGTCAGGCCCATATCCAACATAGAGCCCATGGAGTGAATTTGTTCAATGTCCTCCACAAGACTAACAAGCCTCTACCAATCTCCTGGTGTGTTCTTAAAACTATGTCCTTTGCGGCGAAGTTCCCCTACTGCAGAGTAATAGGCCTCTAGTAAGCTGGGTCAAGAACGCCAGGTAATACCCAAGGCTCTAAGGGACTAACGCCCTCAATAATTATGAAATGCAACAAAACAGTGGTGTGTGATTTGGAGCGTGATTTTTGTGTCAACCAATCGTTGTTCACCAGGATTAATCAAGACCTCCTCTGCAGCATAAAATGGGATACCATCCCTAGCATCCACTGAATCAGGCAATTTCTTTTTGTTGCGCCCTGAGGTGGTATAATGTAAAGTCATAGCTGAAAAGGGATACTCAACCAGGCAAGAGTATTCATTCTTGCCGGGCTTTTAATTTATAAGACTAAAGGGACTTCATAGTTGAGCAATGAGAGAAAACCTTGCTTAATGTTGATTATTCCCTCATGCTCAATCAAAAATTGGGTACCTATGAGCATATCATAGGTGTTGTTGTCCAAGGCCCCTGCAGGGGCCAATAAGATGAACTTCTAATGCTAATGAGAAGAGAAGAATATTTCCCAATGGAACGAGTGTTATTAGGGCCAGCGGTTCCAAACTCTTGATTGTACTCCAAGTCAGGCGCCAGCTTTATCTTTTTTATGAGCTTAGTAGAGATCGCATTAACTGGAGAGCTAGTATCCAGGATGGCCATTTCCCAGAACTTTTTAAATGACTACTTCAACCATGGTGAGTGTTCTTTAAAAGTTAGTTGACAGAGATAAGACCTCCTTAAGCTGGAAAGTGGAGGTTAATTCGCGTGCTGTTCAGGGTACTTATCCAAGGTGGATTTCATGGTATGGACCCAATAAAGAGGTCGAATCAAACCAGCTAAGAACTCATCACCATCGCTGGTAGTTTTAATAACTTTTTTGGAACCCTAAAATTTGGCTGAGGTACACTTCCTCAGGTATGGTGGTTTTGTCTACTTCTTCAGCATTCAATCGATCAGGGACCTCCACTTCTTCAGGAGCTCCCAATAAGTAGTAACCAACATCATCATAACCCCCTCAAATTCATCCCCAAGGGTATTTTTAACCACTGGTAAAGCCGAAATTGAGATAGGGGAGACGGCCACATGAGGTTGGGTAGCCTTAGGGCGTGCAAATACCAGATTTTCTGGAGGGGAAGGCACAGAAGCTTTGGTGAGCATGTGCGGAAGCATGGTAGTAACTACAGTATCAGTTTTAGACCTATAGGAGGGAGGGATAACTGTTTTAGGTCGCACTGAGGGAGCAGTTTTCCCAGGGAGTATAGGCACAGGTGGGCTTACCCCAACTGTTCTATAGGTGTAAACTCCTCAGTGGCTAGAAAGGAAGGTTTCCCCTCAGCTTCATTGTTTTTTGCACATGAATGGAAATTGGCAACGTCTGACAGGCCTCCTTTGTGTTGCGAATATTTTTGAAGTGGCGTTTCATTGAGATGATATGCCTGAGTAGAGAGGGATTAGAAGCGAATCCAGTTAACAGGGCGGCGATAAAATCATCAAGGGTGAGCATGTTAGACATTAACAACCTTTGTGCAGCAAGGTAAAATCATTCAGCAAAAGCAATTGGCGGTTCACCCTCATACATGCTAAGGCGCATAAAGGCCTGTTTAACCCTGTGTAGACTCTGCTTTAATTTGAATTCAGCCAAAAGAGCCTCCTTCACATCTTTCTGGGTGTGCAAAGGGCCCAAGTAAGGAACTATCATCTCTTGCGCTAGACGGACTAAACAAGAAAGAATGTGTTGAACTTTTTGCTTATCCGTTGCTCTATACATGGCAGCTTCATAAACATACAAAAAGGTTGAAATGCTCCCTTCTCCAGGGTTGTACTTGTCTTTAAAAAGGGATTTTAAGGCACTGCTTAAGTTCTTTGAGACGGGATAGAGCGCCTGCTAGTTGCTTTTCCAAAGCAACTAAACTTGATTCCATTTGAAGAGGAAAAGTTGGAGGGTTGCTCACGTTCAAATCCTTCACTTTAAGTTATTTTTGTGGTGTACAGGTGCCCCTGTAGTGAGCACCACTTTGTAGGAATCCAGTTGAGTTCTTGCTCGCTGGTGCTTCATGCCGCTGGATTCCTCAATGGTTTATCTATATTAAAAATATATTACTTTTAGAAAGCCAGGTTTTTAAGATTTATATTAGAAGCGGCAGGAAAGAAAGACAACTGAACCCTCTCAATATCTGAACGATTAGTATTTAAACTGTATTGAGTGTCAAAGGGATTTAATAATAAGTTCAGTATGGCTTTTTGCAGTCTGAAGAAGGAAATATGTGCATTAAGCCTACGAAAGCTTGGAATACTTGCTTCTCTTTGGCTGAACGATGGATGGGGAGTTCACTTTTGGAAATATGTATCCATGAGGTAACAATTTAATGAACTTCAGCCAATCCCCATCAGAGCTAAATTATCTTATCTTGGGGGACCCCCACCACGCCTATAAAAGGGGTGGTATCCACGTTGGTGCTTGAATGGACCTGGTTTCATCTTGAGGAGTATTATTCAATGGACACCCCAGAGTCCAATGTGTGGTTGGAGTAATCTGACTGCTTGATATTGTTTTTATTGCCCATGGAGTATTTGGAATTGTGTTTCCCTATTTTAAGGTTCCGCAAGAATTACCCAGGGTCTTTTAGCCAATGAAATTGTTATTATTATTAAAATCATTTTTATGATCATTGCAAACTTGTAAATGGTTGAAATTTCCCCTTATCAGCTGATTTCAACCCAAAACATTCTTATTTTTTCACCTGAGAGGGCAAATGTCCAAAAAATCACAGCAAACTACATTTGGATATCAAACTGCTTAGGTAATGGGAATCTTTATCCATTATAGCAGGCTATGATCCAGCTGATTAATTCACTTTTTGCAGTCAGCATCACTCGCCTCACAACATACTTAAAAATATACCAATTGATTAGTAATGAAACCTGACCAATCCCAATTGGTACATCTAATAGCCAATCTATGATCAACTATCATTTGACTCAATTAAGCTTACAATTATGACCAATGAGACTTTAGGCATTTGCATGGATCACCCTAAGCGGATCTGAACCTGAAAATTTACTCAAAAATCATCAGACACTATATAATATCAAAATGAACCAATAACCAATTCATTTTCTAATAAAACTTAACCCCTAGAAAACCAGCAAATAACCTAGGAATCTCGAAAAGTGGGCAAAAATCCCAACAGCAGATGTGTTTTAACGCCTTGAATGTAATACTCAACTTACCATTATGCACACCCCCAGAACTAACTTGTGCATATATTTCCTTTTTCCAGAGCTGTTCCATGGTACGCTTCAAATCAGGCAAGCCTGCTAATTTTGTCTTCTTGGCCTCCTTACATCAAGCCTTATCTTTACAATTTGCCCTTCAATTATGTCATTTAACCATGACATTACCCTCCTGTCTTTTTTGAGCTCTACCCCTCCACTAAGGGTTTTAGCCAGGGAAAAGTTTTTATACTTTAGTGGTAACTTCATTGCTGCAATCACAGAGGTAGACTTGGGACCAACAGCATCTGAGAAGAGCTTATGGAATGCATCAATTAAATTAGGAACATGGCCGCAATTAAAATCTGGGACCCAGCTGTTTTCTGCAGAATAACCCCTTTCCAAGTCATCTGGTACTTAAGACTTCTTATTACAAAGCAAGAGACTATAAAATCCTCACTTCCCACTTTGGTGTCTCAAGAGGAGACTTCTAAAACTGAGTAAACTTGCTCTCATTAAACATTTTAAAATCTGGAACTTATATGGAAGATCAAGCTTTATGAGTCATTTCCCAACTTTCTAACAATGCAATAAGACCCTATCCTCTTTGGTCCCAGTTTTTTTTGCATGGATGCTTGATGGGAATGTTGCTAGCATCCAACTTCACCTGATCCCCTTCCTTATTCTCTAGCCTACCCTTCTCTTCCCATCCGTCTTCTCATTGTAGGTCCTCATAATCACGTCCAAATTAGTGTTAAGCCTTCGTGTAATTTCTTAATGGACTTGGCGAAGTCCACCACCGCTTCTACTTTGGGCCCACAGATGGGCTCAATGTTAAAGGAGGAATTGAACCCATAGTTGGCGAAAAATGGATAACACCCAATGGAAGCATGCTGGGAGTTGTTATAACTCATTTGGCAATAGTATTATTGGAAGCCCAATCAAAATGGTCCACAGCAGTGTAACACCATGAAACTGTTCACATCACTGGTTTACTTGTTTTGTTGTCCATCCTATTTAGGAGGTAGTAGTGTCAGGTTAACGGCTGATAAAGTTTAGATGAGACCGCCAGTCAGGATGCAAAAGCACCCAAAAGGTGACCCGAATTCCAGAGGCATTGTTGCACAAAAGATGTTTCAAGTATACTAGGATATGAGTAACAATGAGGTGCCAATGGGCCATAAATATAAAGGACAACCCATCGAGAAACTAGGCTGTTGCAGCCTCAGGGCCAATGGTCCTGGTCGTCAGGAGTTGTAGAATTGGGGAAACTTTCATAAAGGACTTGGTACAATAGCTCAAGTGACTATAGTGGGGATCAAAGCTAAAATTATGACTGAGACAGCCCAATTGATGTGCAGGCCTCGGGGCCACAATGTAAATGTCTGGGGTTTGGCAAGAAAAAATTTGAACTTAATTAAATATATTTAAGAGTGGAAATATCTTTAATGAAGTAAAAATAAGAGAATCAACAATCAAATTTCTCAATGTGTTATGACTGCCTAAATAGATGATCAAATTTTGATAAATAGTCTAGGAAAGTGTGGGATCAGGGCCCTTGAGATTTATCCTACCCTGGCGAACTTTGAGCGAGGGGGAATAAAACTTAATTTTAAATGAGTTTAAAAGTATCTGATTCAGGACGAGTTTCTGTTAGTATGTTATTGGACATTTGAATTGCCAATTTTCTTTGGTTCTGACAGCTTTAGCGACAGCATCTCACCTGACGGGCAGTGGAAACCTCCCAGGGCTACCCCATGTAGGGATAGTCCCATGAGTTTTAAAAAAGTTCAGGGCGCCCAACCCACCCGCAACTATTCACTCTGGCATCCATTTGACCAAGCGAGAAATTTTGGACGGCAATCTTAATACTTCTGGGGAGTGTTTCAAACTGGAGGCGTTATTTTCCAAAGACTAAAGCCTTTGGCGAGCTTTGCCAAAGATTTGACACAATCCGCTTTGTTTTTCAAAAATATGTGTCTGTCAGGCTTTGTTACCAAGGTTTTGGGGCTGCCTGGCTTTATGCAAAAGGCTTTTTTTCATCAACTCCATTTGCACCTTTTTCACATGTAAATGCCAACTTTTTCATTAATTTTGGCACAAGTTACATTGTTTTGCCAAACTAATTTAGCTGAAGTCAATACTGGGATAATTGGCAGGGCTCTTAAAGGGTAAGCTGTTACCCAACACTCATCCACCACGTGAGTGAGGCCACCATGGAAGATGAGAGGGACAGCTTTCCTTCTAGGCCCCTTTTTTGATGGGTATGGGAATGCCATTCAGTCCAAGTGGATAAGGCGCTCCCTCAGACTTATATTACCCTTCCCTTTTGCCAAAGGGGGCGCCACCACTATAAAATTTGAGCAAGGGCCATATTCTTATGGTCCTATGGCAACTTGATTGCCATAAGTGTAGCGATTCTTGGTGGAGTACAGGGATCATCTGGGTTGGTGGCGTGAAAAGCCTCAACCAGTTATGAACAGTTTGCACAGTCCCAAGAGCTGACCCAGCTATTCTCATAGGCCAGATAGTCTTTCCACGCAACGAGATATTGTATTGATTGTCAAGATTTGTGGGAATCCAGGATGACCTCTGTTGGGATTTTTGCCCAATTCTCAGCCTGCTAGATTATCAGGAATCGCTAGGGGATAAATCCCTAAGGCGAGGTGAATTGGAAATCAGTTGACCCTAATTTCGGAGTAACTATGTTTGGGGGATTTTGGGATATTCGCCTGGTCATATCCATTGAGGATCAATCTGGACAAATGCTTAAGATCTCGTTGGGGGGAGTTGCCAATGAGTAGGGGCATCTTATAGTGATTAACTATCAGTTGTACCAATTGGTATTGGTCAGGTTTAATCACTTACTGATTAGGATTGTAAGTAGTAAGTTGTGAGGCGAGTGATGCCTCCTGCAACTAGTGAATCGATCAGTTGGTTCAGGACCTGCCTTAATGGGTTATAAGTCCCATTACCTAAGCAGGTCGCTAGCCAAATATGGTTGGTTCACTTGGATCAAGAGGAAAACGTTAAGGACACGCTTTCTAACTCTTTCCAATTAGGTCTCGAGGATGTCCAATGATGGAATCCTAGCCAGAATGGGGAAGAACATCGCTGCTGAGACAAGGATGGGTGATTCAATGGCAACGGCTTTCATTTTATTGAAGAGGTTTCAACTGCGAGTTAGATGACCGAATTCTTACTATAAGTTCCATAGAATTCACTCATAATAAAAAACCAGAGTTTAGAACAGAGATATATAGATATATAGTTCTATAGTTTTCATCTGGTATATAGTTTAAAGTCATAAACTTTATCATCTTTCAATTGTTCTAATCTTCTCAAGGTGGTTATTGCTGTGTGCGATGATTGGGAGACTCTTTAAGGAAAAGAGTAAATATCTGAGCAGGAATCTAGAGAAAAATGAGAAACAATAGGGGATTGCTGCTGACTGTGTGTCAAACTGGAGAAATTGTCACCTGAGAATCTCAGGAAGATTGGGTTGGACATATGAGGGAACAAATCTCTATCTCAAGACATCTCAAGTACTTTGAGCGGAAATAATGGCTGAGCATTGGGCTCAAGTCTAAATTCCATTCAACTACGGATAATAGTCATCATACTATTATCAACCAATAATACCATAAACTATACAACGCGAAAAAATTGCAAAAGAACTGAATCTGTGCAAGTAAAAAGCTTATAGGGGTTATTGGCTTATAATAACCAGAACCAATAAATTTTTACAAATTGGTGCTCACTACAGGGGTGTAGTTGAGTAGAAGAACTTAGAAGAATGTTGTATAAAGATGAGTTACAAAAACTATGTTTGGAGTTACCCACCATAAATCAGAACGCCCTAAGCTCAGCAGATCATTGTGAATTTGCAGCCTTGGAAGAACGAGTTGTCAAGACGGAGAAAGGGACTAATAATGTTGTGAGTTTTGGGAACGAGTTACTTGGAAAAGTACCTTCATTAAAGAAGAAAGAAGGGAACCTAATTTGAGAGGTCTTATATCAAAAAACGGAGCGAGATGCAGATATTTTCATTTGAGAAATTTCAGCACTGATATTGAGTGACGGTCAATCAGGTCGTGGAGATAAAAACTAACAAATGCAATTTGACACATTTGAGGCATGCGATGCTGAAGAAAGAAGCCCTCATATGATAATTGGGAAGTCAAATACCCCAAGAAACATGCCGCCCGCTTTTACTGCCATTTCAGAGATAACACCTGAAGTCACTCCCCAAGTGAGCCAAGTGGCCAAACCTAAAGAATCAGTTAGAGATAACTCAGAGGGATTTAAGGCAACGCCAAAATTGCGCATGTTCCATTGGGATAATGCCCCAGCATTTTTCTGACTGTTCAATATGACCATGTAATGTTATAGTAATTGTCAAAAGGTGTTGACAGTCATGAATTGCCCAGACAATGAGTGATAGAACTTAGTGTTGCCCCACCTGGAGGGGGACAGCTAGTCTTATGTGGAGGCCAAGGTGGCCATCATGAAGGAATTTGGTAGTCCGACGCACATGTAAACTTGCAAACAGGAGTTTATAGGAATCCAGTTCTATAAAGATGAGGCTTTAGCAAGCTTCGCGGATTGGTTCTACCAGGAGTCGCAAATCCTGGTTGGATCAAAGGTACTTGATGATTTTGATGCCAGAATCACATTACAAGCAGCCCTTGGCACTATCACAATTTGCTCCACATGATGTCTTCCTTGTTCATGATGGAAATACTACCTCTCAAATGGTAGATAATTTGAAAATTTTGGGAGCAACCTTTGATGCCCCAAACAGAAGGTTATAATTCTAATTTGGTGCGCAATTCAAATCCCATGAAGGGGACCAAAGGTGTTAATGAGACAAACAACTGGACTTTGCCGGGGAATAAGCCCAAAGAATTCAGATGGATGATTAAGAAAGAAAAGGTCTGCTACCAATGCGGTGGGAAGGGACACTTCACTGTGCACTGTAAGAAGCCAAAGGATTAAATCAACGTGGTCCAAGCAAGAGGGTTGGCTGCCACCAAGGAATTGGGAGAAGGGCCTGCGGCCTAGACGAGGAACAGTTTAGAGCTGCGGAGAAGCCTATTCCTCCTGACATTATGAACAAAGAAATTTATATTAGTGATCTATTCATGGATGAAGACGTACAGGATCAACTGTATCAAATGGTCAATTTGGATGTAAACGCAGTGACCAGATCTGAGGGTGAAGGGAATCAACCCCACGATAAATAAAGGAAGTTACTGGCTGTATGCCTGACAACTGTTGGACAAGATTTGAGCCGCTGAGAATCCCAATGAATTGTCTGAAGAATGATTAGATGGGGCAAATCTGTTGATCCCCCTCAGCACAATAAAGGAATTGTTTCCTGATTTATTGGTGCAAATTATTCACACCCTCAATTCATCTAATAATGCTGTCATACACTCAGTAAAAACTATATTACAATACTCTGAGTGTAAATATATAGACATACAAGTTAATAAAGTACAGGTGAGGGCAATCATTGACAGGGGAGCGCCCATTAACATTGTCTCAACCAATATGGTAAAGAGGATGAAGATCTCGCTTGACGTGGAACACAAGAAGGAGTATGGGACATTTGGGTTGGGACCATCTAGTACTAAAAAAAAGGAGTATGGGACTTCTGGGCTTAATACCACCATCTCATGTGGAGCATATAGCACTTTTCCACTATGATTTGGGTTCTTGGTGGTATCTGCTCCGACAATATTTTTGGCCAACCAAAACTATGACATTCTAATTGGGATGGAATTTCTATGCAAGTACAGAGCTAAATGTAGCTTTGAGGATAATACGTTGACCATATTGGGTCAGACGTTATCATTGGTATATCAGAAGGATAAGGAGCTCTGCTAAATATGAGAAACAACTTCATCAATTTAATACAATGATGGCATTGTACCAATTTTATACCAATTAATTGGTCGGAAGTGATGAGAAATGCCAACGGAAATCATAGAGAATTGGGGAATTCCACTGATGATCAAAAATGAGAAGACCATACCGCTGGGATCCCAGATGATAGTCACCATAGGGTTAGAATTGGAGATACCTGAGCTGTTGTATGGGGATATTAGATGCCCCTTGAAGAAGTCCAGAATAGAGCCTTGAGTGGCTCCTAGGATAGTAATGCCAGGCCATGGAGAGATTCGAGTTCTCCTGGAGAATTTAAGTGAAAAACTGATGAAGATCAGGAAGAATCAGATCATCATATTTGTTCATCTAATCCCAACGGCCATATTAAGGAGATTCCACAATTTTGGGACTCTCAATTAGATGGGATTACTGGCCAGGGTAACTGAAAGTATCAACCTATTGGTTGATTGAGAGAAACTTGCTGATCTTATGGAAGGCCAGCAAGAGGAGGTGCTAGAAAAGTTCAAAAATTATTGGGAAGTATTTGCTCAGAATGACCACGATTTGGGATGCGTGATAGATGTGATCCACAAGGTTAACACTGGGAAAATTTACCAGTCAGGATGAGGCCAATTAGATGGTTGAAAGTGGCTTAAGCAGTAGTGGAAGATGAATTCAGCAAACTTACGTGGCTGGGCTTCTAGTTACTACTTCAGTCCCAGGGAAAGTCCAATTCTAATCGTGAAGAAAAAGGATGGCTCCAATAGGGTGGTGATTGACTACCAAAAGCTGAATAATACTGCAAAGAAGGATTCATATACCCTACCAAGAATCAACGATGTGCTAAATTGATTGGGAGAATGAAAGTATTTATCCACAATGGATCTGATCTCAGGATATTGGAAAATCGATTTGCCAAAAGAAGCTCAAGAAAAATGCGCGAATATTCCTGTGCAGGGACTATACTAACCGACGAGGATGCCCCAGGGTCTATGAAATACGCCTGCAACGTTCCAGAGGGCCATGGACGCTATACTGAGCGACTTAAAGCTGTCATGCGTCCTGGTATACTCTGATGATATCAATGTGTTCAAAAGGACGTTTACTAATAATCTAAGCCCCTTGGAAGAAGGATTCAATCAACTGTCTGCAGCTAACCTGAAGATTAAGCTGAGAAAGTGTCACTTCTTTAAAAAGGAGTTGAAGTATCTGGGATTCGTGATCAACTCTAGTGGATTGCAGCCACAAACCAGAAGATAGAAGCCATAAAACTGATGGCTGTGCCAAAAAGTGTCTGAGATATCTAAGTGTTCCTTAGGATGGGTAAGATACTACAGAATATTTATTTAGGACTTTGCCCAAATATCTTAGCCCTTATTCCATCTGTTTAAGGATCCAAAAAAAATGATTTGTATGGAATGAGGAAGCACAGGAATCCTTCAATGAGCTATGCTGGTACCTAATAGACTCTCTGATTTTTAGATATCCAAATTTTAATAGAGAGTTTATTATACAAACTGATGCTTTGTTAACAGCGATTGGCGCCATACTAAGCCAAGTAGATGAACTTGGGGACAAACATCTGGTGTCATGTGAGAGCTGGACACTCTCAGCTACTGAAAGGAATTGCACTGTATATGAGCATGAATGCCTTGCGGTCATTTATGCCTGTAAGAATTTTTGGGTGTACATCCACAGAATGCACTTTAAAGTGGTGACAGACCACACCTATTGCGTTGGCTCCACAATCTGAGAGAACCAGAAGGATGACTGGCTCGATGGGCACTTAAGCTACAGTCTTTTTATTTAACTGAGGCAAGCCAACCAGGGGACAGGAATTACCAAAAGAAAGAAATGACATGAAACCTGAACAGGGTCAACTCTGTCAAAGAAAGTTTTTCCACCTCCAGATTGGGACTCAAATTTTTCTGGTTACGTCATGGGTAAGGTTTTCGTGTTATTAGACCTACTAACTGCCAATAGCTTCCTTCGGCTGGCACCCCTTTTGATGTGCAAAGGGTGGGAATCAAACCCACAACCTTCAGGTTGGTAGCCGTACGCCCTTACCAACTCGCCTTCCACCCCCTTATGCTACAGTCTTACAATTACAAGATTGTCCACTGAGTGGGGGCTTCTCACCAGAATGCAGATGGCTTATTGTGGTTACCAATGGCCCAGATGGTATACCCGCAGGTGGATGAGTTATTCCAGAGAATGGTCGACGGAGAAATTGGGAATGAGCCCTGAGAAATATAAGGTGCACTTTGGAAAGCAATGGAAAACACTGACCCATGGATGGACAAGTGTTTAAGATGATTAATGGGAAGTGGTTATTATTCCCAAAGCCATTAGAAAAATATCTATTGTTCAAGCTGCTCATAAGGTTGTCAGACATGGAGGCCTGAGAAAAACAACTGATCATATTCACCAGTACTACTACAGAGAGTCAATCAACTATGATATCACCAACTATCTAGCTTGTTGCGTGGAGTGCCAGCTGCACAACCACATATGTTTACAACTGGATACTGACTGGTCCGCCCTGAATTTGCCTGACATATGGTGTCCATTGATGTGATGGGACCACTGATGATTAGCACAGGGGGTGTTAAGTAAATAATAGTTGCTATTGACCATCTAAAGAGATAGGTCAAGATGAAGTCCCTGGCGAAAGTAGATGTTACCAGCATTGCAAAGTTCATCTTGGAACAAGTAGTATATTGACTTGGATGCCCGCAGGTCCTGCTTAGCAATAATGGGACAAACTTCACGTCTCATGTGATCCTGCGACTGATTAAGATAATGGAGATCAGAGGAGTCATGTCTTCACCCCACTGGCCGGAGACAAGCAGACTGTTAGAATGAGTGAATGGAACGCTGGACATGACGCTGAGGAAGCTGGTCGCAGGAAGAGCTTCCATGTGGGGAACGTTCCTGAGTTTGGTGACGTTCACCTACAATATCATTCATCATATGGCAATGGGAAAAATGCAGTTTGAGTTACTATATGGGAAGAAGGCCACATTGCTGCCAATTATATATTTGGTGGTGGAACCAACATTTGGGATGAGTGCTAAACAGTACTTGAACCGATTGACAGATATCCTAATTGAGATGCAATCACAAGCATTTAATACTACATTGAAGAAAAGGATACAAGTGAAATTGATGGACAAAAAGAACTGACAGGCCTTAGAAGAATATCAAATAGATGAAAGAGTTGCCTATTGCGATACACATGGTTTTGGAAGAAAAAACAAACTGGATTCATTGTAGTTGGGTCTGTTGGAGATTATCACCAAGACAGCAACTGATGCCTACTCCATCAAGAATCTTTTGGATGGAAGAGTTGGAAAGGAAGTCCATGATGAGTATTTGAAGCAATGGATTGATGAAAAAGTCAAAAGAGTTTCTGAAGGACCAATGAACCCTTAAGTTGGTCATGATCTGATGATTAGGTCAAGTCCAAAAAAAGGGCCTCTGAACCAATATAGATGGTTAAGTCAAAAAAAGGACCTCTGAACCATAGAAAACTGGTAGGTTTAAGAGTACCTAGGACCCAGTTTGGGGGAAAAATAAAGAAAGATGGACGCTGAGCTGAAACAAGGTCAAGTTCCATAGAAAGAAGAAAAAAATAAAAGATTGATAAAAGATATTAGGAAAAAAATATTATAAGCTACATAGAAAAACTGATATATTTATATAATTTTTATTTTTCTTGATTATCCTTGATATGGGGATGATTCTGCCTATGTCGCCTCTTGGGCGAGGGAGGATGGATTGCAGTAAGAATTAATAGCCCATTGAAATCAATGTGAGATCGGATGCTAGCAAGGGCTAGACCTACACGAAACCAAGTTCTTTGAGCGGATGCAGATCCCTGCAAGAAAGTGACTAGGGGAAGGGAAATTAAAATGATGGAAGAATCCAATTGCAAAACCCCAGAGTGAGGAGGAAAGCAACTGTATAGAAAGAGGCAGTCAGCAAATAACCCTGAGTAATCCTGATATAGTACTGGAACCATAAGATTAGCCTTGAGCGCCTGCTGGTGGGCTTCATCAAGAACACTGGACATATAGGCCAGCTTTGAGCTTGGGATACTAGGTGGGGGTTGTCAAATCATGCTCCCTATTAAAGCCATCAGCGGAAGAAACTGATGGAAAGCGCTGGAGATGAGATAGTCATGCAGGGAGTGAATGGCATCCTGTAAGCAACAACTATGGGCTTCTCAGAAGCTGAAGCTGAAGGAATGATGGAACCTGGGAGAGGCTGGAAGCTTCGTGGACCAACTTCAAAGAACTTGGCTGGCAAAGCGAAGAGAATAAGCGGTGATATCCCAATATAGGACGTTTTCAAAATCTGAGCGATTCAGAGCTAAGGATAAAGCCTAGGTGACTTGGGCATACTTTGGTGTAGGGGGTTTAAAATAAATACTGTTACTGATGGTGAGCTCAGTAACCAAGGCAGCAGGTTTGTAGTATTGTCCAAGTCAGAAGAGGAACTTAGGAAGCAAGTCCAACCAGGCAAGAAAAGAGCGATCAAGAGAGAAGGGCATAATTTCAGGAGCATCCATGATGATGTTTGGTGCATCTGTAAAAGGAGCCAAACTAAGATAGTTTTGAAATCCAACTCTTGAATCGATGACAGAGGGAGAATTGGCCGTGAGTTGTTCAAAATGATTGCTATCCTGGTTTCAGAAGGATTGGTTACCATTTCTGGTAATTTTATGGAAGGACTAGTGATTGGTGCCAGACTAGGCGTATGAGTCCTGGAAGGACCGTAGAAGGGGTTCCATCTCACATCCTGACTCATCTTCTGGAAGAGCCAAAGATCTTGATCAGATAAACTGTTTAGTAGCTGTTGGCACCATGACTTGAAATTTGACATATGAGCTGGATGAGAGGGGGGATGATGGACTTATATGATAGTCAACATTATGCACTCTACAATCCATTAAGCTCCAATTTCAGAGAAATAGATCTTAAAATTTTTGTGATAAGCTCTCCAAAGAAGAATTAAAGATGACATGAGTCAAGAGGCTATGAGAAAAATAAAAAAAAGCATACATTAATATGCATTCTTAATTGGGCTGAAAAATGAACGTTGACGGCAAAAGTCTCCTGTCTAAGGTGAGGAGAAAATCAGGAAATCAAGGACGCCGGGTTTAAAAATCCTGAATATTACAGTGGGTCATATGCCCTGACGAGGGGAACCAGATCCTGGGACTAATATTGTCACAAGTAAATTGATCAGCCCAGAACAACAGTAGATTGTGGGGACTGCACTCTGAGTAGGCAGTAGCGAGGAGGTAGTGGAAGAGAGCCACATGCTGAAGGTTGTCCCAAGAAGCATTAAGTATTGATGATCATACTCCGCTTGAGAAAAAGAAGTATTCAACTGAGTGTCTGAAGTGGTGTTCTCATGCCCAGTCCTTTTCTCGCTGGAAATCTAGGCAAGAGGGGGGATGTGTTGGAATTTCTTCCCATATTCCCAGCCTGCTAGATTACCAGGAATCGCTAGGGAATAATTCCCTAAGGCGAGGTGTATTGGAAATCAGTTGACCCTAATTTCAGAGTAACTATGTTTGGGGGATTTTGGGATATTCGCCTGGTCAAATCCGTTGAAAATCAATCTGGAGGAATGCTTAAGATCTCATTGGGCAGAGTTGCCAACAAAATAGGGGCATCTGATAGTGATTAACTACCAGTTCTACTGATTGGGATTGGTCAGGTTTTATCACCAACTGATTGGAAATGTAAGTAGTAATTTGTGAGGCGAGTGATGCCGCCTGCAACTGGCAAATCAATCAATTGGTTTGTGACCTGCCTTAATGGGTGATAAGTCCCATTACCTAAGCAGGTCACTAGCCAAATATGGTTGATTCGCTTGGATTAAGAGTAAAACGTTAAGGACACTCTTTCTAACCCTTCCAATTAGGTCTCGAGGATGTCCAATGATGGAATCCTAGCCGGAATGGGGAAGACCATCGCTGCTGAGACAAGGATGGGTGATTCAACTGCAACGGCTGCTGTTTTATCAAAGTGTATCAACTGAGGGTTAGATGACCTAATCCCCACTATAAATTCCGTAGAATTCACTCATAATAAAAGAACCAGAGTTTATATCAGAGTTATATAGATATATAGTACTATAGTTTTCGTCTGGTATAGAGTTTAAAGTAGTGAACTTTATCATCTTTCAATTGTTCTATTCTTCTCAAGGTATTATTGCAGTGTGCGATAATTGGGAGACTCTTTAGGGAAAAGAGTAAAGATCTGAGCAGGGATCTAGAGACAAATGAGAAACAATAGGGGATTGCTCCTGACTTTGTGTCAAACTGGAGAAATTGTCACCTGAGAATCTCAGAGAAGATTGGGTTGGACAGTATGAGGGAATAAACCCCTATTTTGATACATCACAAGGATTTTAAAAGGGAATAATGGCCGAGAAGTGGTCTGAAGTTTAAGAATTACATTCAACTACAGATAATAGGCATCATACTATTATCAACTGATAATATCATTACTATATAACATGGAATAATTGCACAAGAACCAAACCTGTGCAAGTAAAAAGCTTATAGGGGTTATTGGCCGATAATAACCAGAGAAAATAAATTTTTACACCTTCAACTTCAGCTTTCTCTGCTCCCTCAATTACATTGGGCTCATGATCTGAGGTGATTGCCATCTTGAATGGTGACAGCTGAGTCACTTTAAGATTGGATGTTGCTTCCAGTGTGGTGGCAATTTTAAATGGAAAGTGCCATTTCCCAAGTCTTCTTCCACCAAATGGGAAACTGAGCATTTATTTGCAAACTTATGCAATGGTACCTGAATCTGCTAATGGCATATGTTGAACATAACTTGGGAACCCACTTTAATTATATGTGCTGGTAGCCGCTTCCAATATGCAAACCGTTTGTAGTCGCTTATGCCTTAGTTAAATGCTCCCAAACCAGGGACTGTGTGATCCAAATGTTCTGAGCGTGGTCAGCTGCAGCCAGTACCTCTGGGTGAAGACACGGGACAACCAAAAAAAGGAATTATACCCCAATGTTGCTTCATATAGGGAAAAGCCAGTGGATGTGTGCGTTCCATTATTGTACACAAACTGAGTGAGGGGAAGGTCGTCAGCCCAGGTTCCAGAGTGGCAGCAGCGTAGCACCTCAGATACTGTTCTAAGACTGATTGACCTGTTCAGTTTGACCATCTGAATTTGGATGGTATGCAGTGGAGTGACAGGGTGTGATCTTCTAGATTGCTTAGAGCTCATTCCTAAACCGCGCCATAAATTGAGTCCCACGGTCACTGACAATTTCTTGTGGGAGCCCAAACATCAAAAACACATGACGCACAAACAGGTGGGCAGTTTTATTTCGGAAGTGATGGAGGAAGAGCTTGGGATACACAAGGAGAATTTAGTGAAGCGGTCTACAACCACCATAACCACGGTAAACTCCTTGGAGCTGAGGAGCTCAACAATAAAATCTATGAATACCAATATCCATGGTCCCTCTGCCTGCTGCAAGGGATGTAAGATACTATTCCTACCAGACCGGTCTGATTTTCCCATGTGCATGTTTCACAGTAGCGAACCATGCTGGGACATCCTCCAACAAGCCCAGCCAATTATAGGTGCGCTTGATTAAATTGATACACTCCTTATTCCCTGGGTGACTGACTTCAGGGAGGATTGTAAAGAGCCTGAATTTCTTCAGCTCGGTGAAGGGGAGGGATCCAAAACTGCAACCAAAATTGGGAGAGCCCCTCAGCCAGAGAATTAATGAAATGCTTGGAGGAAGGGAGGGACAACCGCTCCAAAAGTTTCACCCCTTCAGCACATGCTATGTTTGCTGCTAAGACCTGAGAAACCAAAGGTGCTTGGAGCTAGATCTGTTGCCAAAACTATGGGAAGGACAAGGGCTAATATTTGAGTGGGGGTAATGACCGTGACAAGATCCGCCTCATATGAGTTAGCTGAACAATGTGCGGTGTTGCAGCTTAGAAAATTGAGAAGACATGTAACTCCCTTTACAAACTCATATTTGAAGTTAAAGCTTCAAAAACTCTGGTTTTTTGCGCCTGCTGTTGTGCTGATTTCTGTGACTTGTGAAAGTAAAAAATAAGCTTGGTGATCCGTTTTCACAGTCAACGCATGATTAGCGCACTGCAAAAGATATCACCAGTGGGTCAAGGCCCACGCCACGGCTGTCAACTCGTTATTGTAGACGGCCAGGATTTCTCAGTGGAAGAAAATTTGCATGAAAAGTAAGTGACTAAGTGTTTCAACCCATTGTGCTTTTGGAGCAAGACAGCTTCTACAGCGGCGGAGTAAAATTGCATACCACACATAGGTTTTGGAGGGGTCAAATGTTTAAGGATGAGGGCGATAAAAACACCTCCTTAATTGAATTGAATGCCTGCTGGCACTCAGGCGTCCAGCGGAAGGTAAAATTCTTGCCCATGAGTGGATGGAGAGGGGCGACCAGCTGTGAGAGTGGAGTGGAGAGCTTATTATTAATATGATAGTACCCAAGGAGCTTCTCCATTGCTTCTGAGTAATTGAAGTTGACCATTCGCTTATAGCATTCAGTTTGTTTGATGGGATGCATACCCATCTTTTAAGATGAGATATACCAAAAAGGTGACTTCTTTCCAATAAAATTCGCATTTAGATGGCTTGAAAAACAGACCTGCTTTATGCAAGACAGCCACTACCCCTCCAAGTCTTTTGCATGTTGTTTGGGAGAAGGAGAGTGCACCAGGATATCATTGATAAATGAGACTGCACAGGTGAACCAAAGATCACTCAGCACACTATCAATCATCCTTTGGAATGTTGCGGGCACTCAAACGCCCAAAAACATCACTTGAGATTGGAATATGTCTTGTCTTATCTTTATAGCTGTAAGTCATTCCTGACCTTCCATCACCAAATTTTTTAAAGGCATTAACTAGATGAGCGTCAAAAATACACGTGACTTACCAATTGCTTGACTGATTGTCTGTTCCATTGGCAGTGGTAAGGGTTGTTTTACGTGATATTGTTAAGGTAGCCATAATCCATACAAGGATGAAGGAAACCATCTGCATTTTTGGCAAAGACAATAGGAGAGGCAACATGGGATGTTTTTTTAACAAACAGCCTTCTTGAACATGTTATCCAACCAGGAATTGAGGGCAACCTCCTCCTCTTCAGTACGTGGGTACAGTGGGCAATTTATGCTCACCACTTCCACTGCAGTCCAAAACTTCAAATCAACCATATGTGGAGAAAGGCAGTTAGCCTTTTCAGAATCAAAAATACTTTGGTAGCCCAACAACGCAGTTGGAAAATCTAGCAGAGGGCCTAGTATGGAAATGAGGGCTGTAACTGATCCACAGTTTTGAGCCTAAATAAGGGATCCAATAAAGGGAACTCGACCTCCACCTGACCATTGGTAAAGACAGTGTGTTAGATTCCGATTGAGTTCTCACATGCTGCTGACGCCACCAACCCACACCCAAAATTATCAGTAACATGAGGGTAGGCATAGCTGAAAAGTAATCATAAAAACTAAACTGATGAACCAAGAAGGGTACTGGGAGAGTACTTTATAGGATTACTGGGAGGCTGACAGAGCGACCAACACTGCTGGCCCCAGGTCTAAATAAAGATCAAACTTCTGGGCCAACTCCAGACTAATGAAGTTTCACGATGCTTCAGTGTCAACCAAGGCCTCAAAGAACACTTGGTGAGCCCCATTAATAGTTTTCACTAGCAATAAAAAGTAGGCGTAATTCTGTTTATTGGCGGATATGGACTTTTCTGCTGACACCAAAGAGATTGCAAAGGCTGGTGTGACGGAGCACACCAACTCAGGTGCAGGAGCGGCGTCAGTACCTGGGACCAATATGGATACTTATGCAACGTTAAATACAGAAAAAGAGACCAAATTGGCAAATCCAATCATGAAGTTCCCATTTTGAGGGTGGATTGAGGGGAAAGTAGAGGGTATTGGAACAGTTTGAACATAAAAAATTCTTTTAAAGCCATCTGGGAACTGTTTTTAACATTGGCTATCAAATAACAATCCACTGAAGGCAGGATACTGAAAGAACATTCATAAGGAAGATGTAACCACTGTGTCGCCCAACTTAACAAGGAGGGCAGAAATGGTTAGAAACAATGGATGGTCAATTATGTTAGTGTAACAGCAGATATAGTATAGACCAGCCTGCCAGTTAGGATGCAAAAAAACCCAAAAGGCGAGCCAGAATGCCAGAGGCATTGTCACACAAAAGATGTTTCAAGCATACTAGGATATGAGTAACAATGAGGTGCCAATGGGCCATAAATATAAAGGACAACCCAGCGAGAAACTAGGCTGTTGCAGCCTCAGGGCCAATGGCCTGGTTGTCAGGAGTTGTAGAATCAGGGAAACTTCCATAAAGGTCCTAGCACATCAGGCTTAAGTGACTATGGTGGGGATTCTAATTAAGATTATGACTGAGACAATCCATTGGATATGCGTGCTGCAGGGCAACATTGTAAATGTCACAGGGGTTTATCAAGAATTGATTTGAACTTAACTAAAATATTTGAGCATGGGAAGATTTTAATTGAATTTAAAACAAAGAAATCAACTGTTGATTTCTCAGTGTGTTATGACTGCTTAAATAGACAATTGATTTGGGGATTAGCTTAAGAAAGCTCGGGATCAGGGCGCCTGAGATAAGCCTAGCCTGGTGAACTTTGAGCGAGGGGGAAAATAAACTTAATTTGAACTGACTTCAAAAGTATTGGTGGTGGCCAAGTGACATTCAGTTCATCCACAGACATCCAAATTGCCAATTTTCATTAATTCTAACAGCTATAGTGATGGCGTATCCCTGATGGGCAGTGGGAACCTCACAGTACCACCCTCATAGAGGCAGTCCCATGAGGTCAAGAACAGGTTTTGGGCACCCAAGCCGCCCGCACCCAGTCACTCTGGCGTCTGTTTGACCAAGCAAGAAATGTCATATGGGGGTCTTAATACTTCTGGGAGGGTTTCAAAGTGGCGGCGTCATTTCCCAAAGGCTAAAGCCTTTGGCGAGCTTTTCTGAAGATTTGACACTAGCCAATTTGTTTGCCAAAAATACGTGCCTTTCGGTCTTTAATACCAAGTTTTGGGGCACTTGGGCCTAGATGCTGAAGGCTTGTTGCCTCAACTTCATTTGTACCTATTACCCCTTGTGGATGCCAACTTCCCAATAACTTAAAACAAATTCCCTGTATTTGCTGTACTAATTTGGCTAAAGTCAAAACATGGACAGGCGGCGGGGTCCTAAAGAGTAAGCTGTCACCCAACGCTCATTCACAATGTGGGCGAGGTCACCCTGGGTGACGAGAGGGACAACTTGCCTTCTCAGCCCCTTATCTGATGGGAACTGGAATGCAAACCAGTCAGTGTAGGGGCGCTCCCTGGGATTTAAAGGTAGGCAGTAGAACAGCATAGACAAATCTGAAGAGTTATACACAATATTTTCTAAAAATTAAGGACGTTAACTGGGGTCCATGGTCACTAATAATCTTCTGAAGCACCCCGTGGCAGATAAAAAACGAGGGAACAAAAAGCTCAGCTATCTGTGCTGATGTTACCTTGGTGTTATATGGAATGAAATGGGAGAACTTATTTTATTGGTTTATTACTACCATGATAGCATCAACCCCTCTGTTAAAGTTAGCTCAGCAATAAAGTCAACTGAGAGGGAGGTCCAGGGCCCTTCTGCCTTCTAGACTGGTACCAACAAACCCGCAAGAGGCTGAATATTTGGCTTCAATCATATTGCAGACCAGGAAATCCTTAGAATACCTTATGATCTGTGCGGCCAAACCCTTCCAATTATAGGTACAGTGGATAATCTCTAAAGTCTTCGACTTCCTAGGATATCCTATATTGATGCTGTCATAGTACTCCTTTATTACTTCTGGATGGAGCTGGCTTTCAGGAACCCATAAGCGACCCTGGAACCATATATCCTTCTCCTTTACAAGATGCCCCTTGGTAATATCCTCCTAATTCAATTTGCATTTGGTGAGAACCATATATTATTCCAAAGATAGGAGCTGATAAAAGATGATTTTTCTGAACATAGTATCCCTCCAGGTTCTCAGTGCAGAAAGAAATGACATGCCTGATTTGATGGGTGTTTGCTCAATTACAATTTTACCATTAGTAATTATCAAACGAGTGCTGTGCAAAACTAAGAACTTGGGATCCAATTCCAATGCAGGGTTTTGGCTCAGAGCATCATCCAACCCAATCTTCTTGCCCTTTTTAAACTCATAAGAGAACACACTATTTGAGCAAGGGTCTCATGCCACCAGGTTTGTCGCATGGTCAGGACATGAGGAGCGCAATAATACAATAGGTCATGGTGATCTGTGTGGATATGGAATGTCTGAGAAGAGCCATATAATTGATGACGCTAATAGGTTACTTCCTCCACTACCACCAAGAGTTCTTTGTCATAAACAGTGTAATTCAACTATCTTAGGGACTTTTTACTAGAAAAATATCCCAAGGGATGCTTGACTCCATCTTCACCCTCCTTCAAGTGAGGAGCAGCTATGGCAAAGTTGGAAGCATCCGTGGCCACTATAAACTCCCTCTAATAATCCACGCGATGGAGAAAAGACATGGACAGCAATGTGCACTTCACTGATTGGAAGGCATCCTCCATTGCCAAGGACCATTGAATACTTTGGCACCACTGGCCTTTATACAAAGGCGCCGCTACCTCAGAGAGACTTAGAATAAACTTTTTCAGGTAATTACAAGCCCTCAAAAAGCTCCTCAACTCCTTAGCTAAGACTTGTGTGGGCCAATCTTATTTTTCCTTCTCTTTGTCTGGAGTGATCATGCGGCTTTTTTAATAAAGTTGCCCAGAAAGGTAACCTAAGACTTAAAAACTCGCATAATTATTTTCAGAGTTATCTTCACCACCCTCAAACGCTTTAATAGCCACAGGTGTATTTCATGGGATGCTGGATCAGTGGAGAACATCAGAATGTCATCCATGTAGGCTACCGCGCATATGCCAACAACTCCCCCTAAGGCCACATCTTTACAACGTTGGAAGATCGCAATCACTTTCTTGAGAATAAAAGACAAAATAGAATTGGAAAGTACCCTTTCTTAACTATAAAGCAGTGAGCCACTCCTGGCCTTTCTTGATCTAAATCTGACTGGAAGAGTTCAAGTAAAAGAATTTGGAGAAGACCTTGGCCTGCACCACATGTTGAGCATATTGTGCCTCCACTGGGATTGGATGAAGATCAGGGATGGTAACGTTATTAAATTTACCATACTCTACACATGATATAGAGTCTTATCTGTTTCCTCAGAAAATATAAGGAGTGAGCATACTTGGAGGCCTTTCAAAATAGGCTCCCTTGGCTAGATGCTCCATGACATACACATCCAAAACTACCTTTTCCCTTAAATTCAAAGGGTAGATAGTTGAGTAAATGCGCACCAAGTCCAATATGAGCTTAAAATTACAACAGATCTCAGAATGTTATTGAAGAACATTTACATAAGCCGCATCAAAGGAAGACTACAATCCTTACAAGCAAGAAGTATGGGACACTTCTGGAGTAGGCATCAGCAGGGGGTGAAAGGGTATGTTTGTGTACATTTAGCCATTGGGCGAATTGCCTTCGGTGTCTCCTTCCAACATGGGATTACTAACTTATGTCCACCCTCAAAAGATAATAGCAAGGTGTTATCCCCTAAATTAAGTTGGATAAAAAAATTTCGCCACCACTTTACGCCCAGGATAATTGAATATAGGAGATTTTTGACTGCCAAAAAGCTGTCGGCTAAATGGTAGTTTCCACTTGGAAATTTACAAAACTTTAAAACTTCAATGTGGGAATACCCTGGGATACACATGACCTAATTTAACACCAGGTAAGAAATGTAACTCAAGGTAGTCAGTAAAGTCTTAGTCAAGTGAACATTTAGAGGCCCCTATCCACCAAAAGTTTTTGCGCTGAATTTCCTAGTTGGTGAGGAAAGAGTAGCAGAAATTAGGTTATACCTATAACAATCTTTATTGACAACATATAAAGCCAACAGTTTCCCATTTGGTCCACCCTTGACAATTACTAACCATAGGTTGGGGTTTCTCATCAAAGAAGGGTAAAGGGTAGTTTGCAACCGCTACCACTGATGGAACATACACCACAGTACCTCAGAAGCATCTTAGTTACCAACATTTTAGAGCATTAACTTTTTCTAAACTTCCTCATTTCTCTGAATCATCTTGGCACACAAGCGTGGGCTCTAAGGAGTGATGCAATACACAGGAATTTTGGCAATAATGAACCCATCATAGCTTCTATTTGACTCGTTTTATTTTAAGCAATTTTTGTTGAAAAAACGCGCTTTTGCGTCAATGAAACCATGTCCACTTGGATAGCCAACTGGTCGCCGCTATTCAGCACTATCACAGCTAGGCCTCCCATGAATGGGTCCATCTTGTTCCCCAGGAATGAGTTTTGGCGGGGAACCCAAATTAGATGAATGTTTAATTTAAATTTGAATCTAGATTCCACCAAACCCTCAAATTCACCCATAACAAGGTGAAGGTATATGGTGGGCTATGCCCATTCAAGTAGAACTCCTTTGCTTCAGGCGCCATATTCATAGGGGTCTCCACAGGTGATATCATTGCGAAGAAATCAGCTGAAACAATAAATAAAACCGTGGGGCTAGACCCCTGCCCACCCCAAGTTTATCCAAATAAGACAAATTAAAAGATAAGACTCCCATTTTAGAAGGCGTGCATGAGTTTTTGAGGCCAGTATCTATAGGGGCCTCCCCAGGTAAAACCATGACATCCCAATTACCTACTCCTTTCCAGTTGGGGTGGGGAGATCACCACTGTAGCTTCTATAGGATTATTAAAGTTGGCAGGAAGAGCCTGCCCTACTGGGTAGTTCCTCTCAGGGATATCCATTGATGAATAACGAAATAACATTTTAACTACTTCAGGCACAGGTATGCTCAAGACCAAAGTAGATTCATAAAAATAGGGGGCCTAAAGGCGCCCAAAAAGATAGTGCACAAATGACCTATGGAAGCTTTGAAAGGCAGAGACCCTTTTTTGCCACGCTTCCAGGAGTCTTTACAAATCTTCTATCATCTCTTCCACCCTTTACATATTTTCCCAAACTCAAAATACCCAGGAATGATCCCAGGGTTAAAATCTGCCGCAGACGCTCAGCGCTAGGAGAAGCAAGCGAGAGCTGTGTTTTTTTAATTAAATGAAGTGGAAAAATTTGAAGCCCAAGCAACTGAGCCTTGTACAGTCCAAAACCACCAAGTACTTGCATAAAGGTGGGAGTCACACCACAAACAGTAGACAGAGACACGTCAAGCTGGCGCATTGCCAAAATGAATGCTAATGCCATGGCCACATTCATCAAAACTACGGCGCACAGCCAGCACACCCCATCACCTAAAGAGAAAATTCCAAACAGAAAAAACTTCAACAAGCCCAATAGGAGGTTAATTGGGTGACTATTATCAGATAGTGTGTCTATAACGATCGTGTTCCTGGAGAAGTGGTTTGGAAAGTCCCACACCACAACCTGGAAACAATATGTAGCAGGAGGGAAAACAGGGCACCATAAAGAAGGACGGTGCCTAAAGGGCCCAGGGTGAGGTTTGCACATTAATCCGTTATCTGAGCCTTTCTGGAGGTCAGCAAAGAGTAACAATCATATGTACATAGTTTCAGAAAATGAACTTGTTTTTATTATGAACCAAGTAAATTAACGAAGAAAGTTAGAAAAGAGATTTTTTAAATAAACAATTGAGGGTAACTCATCATCCATTGGGTGAAGTAAGCGCCCAATTGAACCAATAAATGCAGCTTCACATATCATGTAGTACTGTAGCTCAATTAAGCAACGCTTGAGTGTTTGACTGAAGCTTAATTTTCCCTAAATCTAGCAATACTATAAATTGAACAGGTCTTGAAGCCCCATTTAATATCTAAATGTGAGGTTCTATCATAGTTTTCTAGATATCTGGTGCATTCTAACATTGCAGATGTAACACTCATCTTACCATCATACACATCCTCAAGAATGGCTTGAGCATAACTTGCCTTTACCCAGCGTAGATCCAGGCTATGCTTCAGGTCAGGCAGGCCCGCTAACTTTATCTTCTTAGCCTCTTCACGCCCAGCTTTTCCTTACAATCAGTTCTCTCAAATAAATACATTTAAACATGAAACTCTTAAGCTGCAAGCCTACATTTTGAAATTATATTTAAAGTGGGAGCAGTTCATCAGTTTGCAGATGGGTTATCAAGATTATCTGCATTTAAGTCACTTACCAAAAGTAAATAATTATTCTTGGCGTTACAGTTCTCTAGACTGTCGCTGTGGTTTAAAAATGGGCCTAAAACAGAAATTTTTTATAAGTTATTGCACAAGGATTCAAACTAAAAACCTTAGTAAAATTAAAGTTCAGAGCAAAAAGTTGAGCTAATTATTATAGAGAAGGTCAAAATGTAAGGATGAACTTGATACCTACTACTTTATTAGATTAAAATGTGTTCTATTTATAGGGTGCATAGGGAAACGGTGCCTCAAGGGTCTTTGTGGCCTCATCCGCTCAGGATCTTTCATGGCCTTCCAGATTGACCGCCTGGGCGGCACCCTCATTGTACTTATTTGCCCATATGACTGTATTAGTGGAAATCGCGCCTCTTGTGATTCAGGAATTGGGGACAAGATTCCTGAAGATTTCTCCATCAAATCTCGAACACGTGCAGATTCCTTACTGAATTTGGGTTCAATGTCATCAAGATAAGGCTATATTCAAATAGGCTCAAGAGTCAATTCACTGTGTCTCAATTTGGAAGTAGGGATTTTGATTTGTTTTATCTTGAGTCCTGACAACACCCCCTCAGTCCTGTTGGAGGGGGTATAGGGCTGAAGAACTGGCCATGCACACTATTTACCACAATTCCTTGGGTGGCGTTAGCAATGAAGTACTCTGACTTCACCCTATAAATACCCTTTTAAGGTTTGGACCAAAGGACGTCTACTTATTTTGTAAACCTCCAGGTCAATGGTGATAGAAGAGAACAAGATCACTTAATTGGAAAGTTGTTAAGGAGGATCAGCCAAGGTTACATTAGGATGTCTCTCTTACTGTAGTGATGACAATGCCTTGTGTGTCTAGGGCTTAAAGCCGGACAATTTTATCAGCTAAGGCCCTCTTAGTTACTCAGAGTTTTCAGGTGTGGAGGTCTCAAGATAATGGCTAAACGCTACTTGGTAGCCGGGGAGCATGCCCATACAGAACTTCAAATGGGGATATCTTGATTAATCAGTGATAGCTTATCTTTAGGCTTAAAAGCGCTAAGTAGGTAGTGAATCCAGAGAGCAGGATCTGAGGCGGTCATCTTACATAAAAAGGAGATAAGAGTTCTGTTAGTGCATTCTAGCAACCCATTAGTTGATGGGTGGAAAGGGGCAGAAAAACTCTCTTTAGTGCCAAATAGTGAGGTAAGCTCCTGTATTATTTGTGAGGGTAATCTCAACCCATTGTCCATAAGTGAGGTTTGGGGGCACCATGCTGGATGAAAAGGAATCAAATAAGAAAGAGGGCTGTGGCTTTTGCGGTGACATCTGGGACCAAAATTGCTTCAATCCACTTGGTTAGATGGTCCATGGCTAGGTTTTTAAATATGGCCATGAAACCCAGTGGGAAGTGGTCCCACCACATCAATGCTAACATCATTGAAGGGCCCTTCAGGACAATGACCAAGTGTTGAAATCGAGGATTGGCTTGGTCTTGGGATTGGCAAGTCATACATGCCTCCAAAACCTTTTGGATGGTCTCTACCATTTGGTCCCAGTAACATCATGTCTCCAGCCATTTGTGAGTCTTCTTAACTTCCCCGTGTCCCACAGTAGAATGGCCCTTTGGAATAACATTGGTTCATGAAGAAGGGCAGACATGAGGGACCCAGATATTATTGCCCCAATTTTAGAGCAACCCGTCCTTAATTTGAGTGTCTTGAGTCATCCTTCAGAGCTCATTTTGGACCTCGAAAGTTTCCAACTCTCATCACTCAGATTGACCTATTAGATCATACAGTAGAGTTCATTGTGGGTCAAAGCTGCTAGAACCGGCATTGAAGAGACCGTTGGCGTTTTGGTGAATAGAGCCTATGCAATGGACAATGGTAAAATCATAGCTCAGCAGTCATAAGGTCCATCCGGCTAAAAGGCCATCTGGGTCCTTCCTTTGCTGGAGTCACCAGAGTAAGAAGTGGTTGGTGACAATGGTAAAGTGGGTACCATAAAGATAAGGGTGAAAATTTTTGATGGCTATCAGGCAGCCAGGTGCTCCCTCTTGGTAACATTGTAGTTCCATTTGGCTTTACTCAGTGTCTTACTAAAATAGGCCACAGGATGGTCGACCTGATATTCGTTGTGCTTGGCTAAGATAGCCCAAAGGCGACATCACTTACATTCATAAACAACAAGAAGGGTTGGTCAAACCGCAGGTGGACTAGAATAAGTTTAGTATATGTAGCAGCTCTTAAGGCATTAGAAGCCTTTTCTTGTTCAAGGCACCATTCAAACAGCACATTCTTTAGTAGGTAGAATAGTAGCTCAGCTAGGTTTTCAAACGGGCAGATAAACTCAAAATAATAACCCACCATGCCTAGGAACACCTGGATATCCCTTAGGCTTTGAGGGCGCGACATTCTTTCTATGGCGTCAACTTTGTCTGGTAAAGGCTGGATGCCATTCTTTAGAACTTTATGTCCCAGAAACTCCAGTTCTGAATGGTAGACAAAGCATTTCAAAGATTTAAGCTTTATAGAAGCCTTCTGAAGCCAAAAGAAGACTTTCCTGAGATGCTTGATGTGTCCATTAAAGGTTTGTGAGAAAACAGTAATGTCATCTAGCTAGACAAGGATGCATAAAAAACTTAAAGTCTTAACGGATCATGTCCATGGCGCGTTGGAAAGTGGCGGGGCGTTACAGAGGCCCTGGGGCATCCTCGTGGGCTTGGATAGTCCTTTGTTAGCTATGAGGGTGCACTTGGATCAATTTTCAGGGTGGGCTCAACTTGCCAATATCTGCTGGAAAGCCATAACGAAAAGTACTACAATCTGGGGAGCAGACGGAGGGAATCATCAATTTGGGGAAGATAATAACATTCCTTCTTAGTGATGAAATTGAATTGCCAGTAGTCCATCACCATTTGTGGCTGCCGTCCTTTTTATAAACCATCAGAAGAGGAGAGTCCCAAGAGCTGCATGATGGTACTAGGAGTCTGGCGTCAAAAAGTTGTCTTAGCTCCAATTCCACCTGGGCGTCTTTAACCTTGCTTTTTTGGTAAGGTTAGGACCATAAGGGGGAGCATCCCCAGTCTCCACATGATGTAGGACACCATTCATTATTTCAAAGTCATGTATCAGACCAAAAAACTCTGAAAACTTCTCCAACAACTCATGAACCTTATGTTGTTTTCTGTCTGAGAGGTTTCCAATACAAGTGTCAACCAGGCCCACCAATAAGATGTCACCAAGCTGAAGTCCCTTAGGTTCCCAAACTTCAGACATTGTCAGGAGAGTGTTTATAACTCTCCCATTCCCAGAGAGGTTTGCGCGGTTCACAGCCACATCGCCAGGGAACCAGTCATCAGTATTATGGTGATCAAAGCTCAGCAGAAGGTGCTGGAGATATAGTAACACATGGTAAGGGTGTACATTGCGGTAAATATTAATAGATAGCAAACAAACAAGACTTGGGTGGACCTTAAAGGTGAGTGCTTATACAAGCGGAGATCTGGGTTGGAGTGCTGAGGAGCCTCGGTCTGTAGGGGAACAGGGCGACCCAGTGGTGCACCAGTTTGTTAGTTGATTTTGTGCAAATAAAACAAATGAAGTTGTTCAAGGCTCCCCAAAGAGGTCTTCACGCAGGTTTTCCCAAGTAAACATATAAAAACTGTAAACTAACAGAATATTTTAATAAGGAAGATGACCAATGAGGAAATTTGGTTTCAAGAACCATACTTTAAGCAAGGGGGGCGAGTCGTCAACTGTGGAAAATGGTTCTAAGTCTAAATGAACCAATCAGTTCACCCCACCATCAACCAAGGTACTGAATCTTAAGATTGAACAAGCTCAAGTGATAAAATGCAAGATGAGCCATACCAATTTAGAAATGTTATAAATTTGAATGGGCTTCAAACTCCCATTCTCTGAGCAACTGAACCAAACCGTCATTGTTAAGAATATAACTCCTCCCTTTTAGTGCCACTACCATAACATAGAGCTGGTCATCATGCACTTCTTCTGGACCTACCTGGGCGTATCTGGCCTGCATCCAGAGTTGGTCCAAGGTGTGCTTTAGGTCATTAAGGTCCTGTAACTTGACCTTTTGGGCCTCCTGACGCCAAGCCTTGTCTTGACAGTTGGTTTTTCAATGATCTCATTTAAACATGACATTACCCTATCCTCTTTTTTGGGCTCCTTCCCCCTCCAGGGGCATTTTCCAAGGAAAATTTTTTGTAGGCAGGGGCCAACTTCATAGCAGAGATGGCTTTCTTGGACTTTGATACTGCAGCCTCAGGAAAAGCTTGCGGAGTACTTCAATTAGATTTTGGGCATTGGCGCAATCATATTCTGGGACCCAACTGTTCTCCACTGCGCCAAATTCCTTCTAGGATACAAGATACTAAAGTTTTCTTCTTACCCAATGGGAGGCTACAATCCTCTGCTTCCTACTCTGGAGCCCATCCGCGAGATAATCCTCTGGAGTCTCTGGTAGGGGGCTTTAAACAACGTAAGCTTTCTTTAATGGAAGATCAAAAAGGTCTAGAATTAGTGGGGAGTATCCAACTATTATGAGGCGTGGCCCACCTTTCTGACAATGCGTTAAAGCACAATCCTCTTTGATCTCAGTTTATTACATGGTTGTTTGATGAGGCTCTTTTTAGCGTCTAGAATCATGAGATTTCCTTCCTTGCATGCAGGACCTACCCATCTATTCCCATCCGCGTTCTCCTTATAAGCTTGAATAACTGCATACAAGTTTGTGCTCATCCCCTTGTGTATTTTCTTGATCATTTTGCAAAGTTTACCACCTCTTCTACTTTGGATCCACAAAGTGGTTCCATGTTTAATGCAGTGTTGAATCTACAGTTGACCTAGAAGGTAAAACAACTGATTGATGCATATTGGGCGTTGTTATAGCTTAATTGGGCCATATGGAGATGGGAAGCCGAAGCAAAATGGTCCGCGGTGGTGTACCACCGCAGGAACTGCTCTAAGCACTAGTTCACTCTTTCAGTCTGCCTATCTTATTGGGGATGATAGGTAGTTGAATGCAGGGACGGGTATGAAGAGTCTCACAACTCTTCCCAAAAATACAGAGATAAACTGGGGTCCACAATCATTAGTTATTTCTTGGAGGACCCCATGAAGAGCAAACACATGAAAGATGAAGGCATATCCATCTCAGCCGCGGTTACCATGGTTCTTCAGGGAATAAAGTAAGCGAACTAGGTAGAACGGTCCACCACTACCATGATGGCATAGTATCCATCGGATACATGTAATTTCACAATAAAATCCACTGATAAAGAAGTCTATGGCACTTCAGCCTTTTGAACTGGTACCAACAACCCTGCTAGTGGCTGGCAAGCTAGCTTCATTTGGCTGCAAACCAGGCACGCTTTACAAGACCTGGCCACCTGCGTAGCTAATCCCTATCAATTTTAGGTGCGGCGAATTAGCTCCAGAGTCTTTGCCTTCCCAGGATGACCAATGGTGATTCCATCATGATGGTCCCTGATGATTTCCATGCGATATGGTCCAGCGGGAACCCATAGGCGTCCCTCAAACCACACCATCTTATCCTTCATATGGCAACCCCTGGTAATGTCCTCCTGATTTAACTCACTCTTGGCAAGGACCATAGTATATTCAGCCAACAGAGGCTGTGAAAGGACTACCTTTCTGAACATAACATATTCCTCCACATTTTCCAGAGGAGCAAGCACTAGCCTATGGGCTGAGGAAGAGTGAAGTTGAGACACAATCTTACCTGGTGGAATCATGATATGATTAATAGCACTTGTATTTCCTTGGGATCTGGAGCTAGTGCAGGGCTGCAGCTCAAAGCATCTGTCAAACAATTCTCCTTGCCATGAGTAAACTCATAGGAAAACACAAATTGAGCTAGTGTCTCATGCTAGCGGGTTTTCTGTGAGGTCAAGACATGAGGCGTGCGGTAATACAATAAGGCCTGATGATCTGTGTGCATGCAGAATGTTTAGGATGAACCATGCAAGTGATGATGCCATAATGTAAGCTCAATAACCACTTCCAATAACTCTTTGTCATAAACAACGTAGTTTAACTCAGTCAGGGACATCTTCCAATAAACATGCCCCACCAGATGCCCTATTCCATCTTCACCTAAATGTAATAAGTCAGCTGCTATGAAAATTTGAAGGCATCAGTAGACACAATGAACTACTTTTCTGATCTACATGGCGAAAGACAGAGGTGGACAACAGGGTGTACTTTACTTTTAGTAGGCATCCTGCAAAAAACGGGACTACTGGAGCACTTTAGCTCCACTCGCCTTATACAAGGGCGCCACCACCTCAAAAAGTTTGGGCATGAATTTCTTAAGGATTGCACAAGTCCCCAAAAATCTCTTCAATTTCTTGACTAAAGTTGGGGTGGGCCACTCACTAATCGCCTTCTCCTTGTCTGGAGTTATCATGAGTCCTTAGTCAAATATGACGTTGGCCAGGAAGGTGACTAGGGACTTAAAGATTTAACACTTATTTTTTCAGCGCAAGTTTGGCTTCTTTTAACCTTTTCACCACTTGACAAAGGTGTATTGCATGGTACTCATGATCAGGGGAAAACGCCAGAGTATCATCCATGCAGGCTACCGCGCATACTCACAGCAGGTCCCCCAAAGCCAAATCAATACAGCTTTGAAAAATTCAGGTGGCATTTTAAAGCCCAAATGGCATAATCCGGAATTGGAAATCATTTTTCTGGTATGGAATGCGGTTCCCCACTCCTGGCCCTTCTTGATCCAGATCTTCTTGAACGTGTTTAAACAATCCAGTTTGTAGAAGACTTTCTCCTTCTCCATATAGTGTGCAATCTGAGAGTCCAGTGGTATTGGGTGTAAATCTGGTACAGTGACATTGTTTAGGTTCCTTTAATCTACGCATGGGTGTAAAGTACCATTGGCTTTCTCCACAAAGAGAAATGGGAAGCATACTGGGAAGGTATGATGAAATATTGCGCCTTTAGCTAAATGCCCCTTAACCCACACATCTAAGGCCGCTTCCTCCCACATAGTCAAAGGGCAATTTGGGGAAGATATACGCACCATATTAATGGTAAGCTTGAATTCGCAATCAAACTCTGAATGAGCTGATAGTACATTGACTGAAGCCGCATCAAATGAAGATTCCAGCCCCTCCAAACAGAAAGGTATGGGTACCTCTAGAGAGGGCTTTAGAAACGGAGCAAAAATGAGTGTGTGGATATTGGGGCCAGTGGGGCAGATCTCCTTAAGAATTAGCCTCAGACAAAGGGACAACTAATACATGACCATTATTCTAAAGTTAAGGAAAAGGTGTTGTTTTTCAAGTTAGATCTGGCGTCAAACTTTCGCCACCACTCTACCCCCAAAATAATGGGTACAAAAGGTTTTTGACTGCTTAGAAATGGTCTGCTAAATGATACTTGCCAACTTGATAATCCACTAACCCTAGAACCTTCAGCGTGGTAATACCTTGGGAAGCCCCTCCTCTAACCATACCACCTGGCACGTTTCTCAGCTCAAGGTAGTCGGCTAGGTCTTGGTCTATAAAATTCTTAAATGCTCAGGTTTCCACCAAAATTGTTGTGCTAATTTTACCTGAAGTGGATGAAAGGGTAGCAGTCAACAAAAAATATCCTGAATGGTCTTTATTTAAAGCAGAAAACGCTAAAACTTCACCATAAGAAATTTCTTCAGGCATAAGCCTGCCTACAGGGTATGTTTCCACTTTATAGAATGGTGAGGGATAGTTGGCCGCTCTTACTACTGTGGTCACATATCTCATCATATCTTCAGCAATAGTATAAGTATTTTTATACTGAAAAGTAGCATCTTTTCCACCTCCTGTGTTCTGCGAATTATGGCAGGAATCAAACGCGGGTTCTCTGAGTTATATGATATACTAAAATAGGTTCCAAATTTGAGCCACAAGAGATGATAATAGGCTCATATTTGTATAAGGAATTGGCGTTATAAAACGCTTTTGGGACATGAACGACCCCATACCCATTTTGTTGGCTAAGTTGTGCATCGTTATCCAAGGACATCACCACCAGCCCTTCATTGATGATCCCTCCTGCAATGTCTGAACGCGGTGCCAAAAAGTAATTATTTTATATTGTTTTTGTTCATTTTGGTGGAAAGTTGGGGAATCACAACTACTAGATTGTGAAGCATCCATATCCACCATGTATGAGAAAGGAGGGTAGGCACTTCCCAGTTAGAGTATTGAGAATAACAAGTCTCCCCAACCATTGTCTAAATGAGAAAATGGTGATGAACCCCATCAAGGCCATAACAAATGGCAGGTGCACCCAATTTGCACTCAGCAAATGCCCCACACGAATAATTCTATAGCATGTAAATAAAAGAGGTTGGTCGTCTAATATCAGGAGAGTGTTTTCACTCTCCCATTCCCAAAAAGGTGGTGCGCGGTGCACAGACACTTTTTCAGGGAACCAGTCATTAGTATTATGGTGAGAAATGCCCCACAAGAGGTGTAAAGCTAAAGTAACACATGACAATGGTGTACATTGCGGTAAATATTAATAGATAGCAAACAAACAACAAGACTTGGGTGGACCTTAAAGGTGAGTGCTTATACAAGCGGAGATCTGGTTTGGAGTGCTGGGGAGCCTCGGTCTGTAGGGGAACAGGGCGACCCAGCGGTTCACCAGTTTGTTAGTTGATTTTGTGCAAATAAAACAAATGAAGTTGTTCAAGGCTCCCCAAAGAGGTTTTCACGCAGGCTTTTCCAAGTAAACATATAAAAACTGTAAACTAACAGGATTTTTTTATAAGGAAGATGACCAATGAGGAAATTTGGTTTCAAGAACCATACTTTAAGCAAGGGGAGGCGAGTCATCAATTGTAAAAATAGTTCTAAGCCTAAATGAACCAATCAAAGCACCCCACTATCAGCCAGGGTAATATATCTTGACATTGAACAAACTTAAGCTATTGATTGCAAGGTGATTCATCCCAATTTAGAAATGTTAAAAAATTTTTTGAGTTTATACCCCCGTTCTATGACCAGCTTAACTGAACTGTCATCTTAAGAACATAAGCCTCTGTTTAAGTGCAACTTTCATGACATAGGGATGGGCATCACGCACTTCCCCTGGACCAACCTGGGCGTATTTGGCCTATGCCCAGAGTTGGTCCAAGATGTGCTTAAGTCAAGGAAGTCCTTCATCTTGACCTTTTTAGAGTCCTGACGCCATGCCTTGCCTTAACAGTTGGTTCCTTCAATTATATCATGTAAACATGACAGACGTTGTCAACAGCATCCACTGGTAGGAGGCGGACATAAATGGTGGGACTGATTAACCTATTATTTTGGGTTTATCAATAAGGTTAGCCAGCAACACTGATATGGATCTAGCATAAGCTGAATTTAGATTTCCTGGGCAAGCTAGCACCTCCTTGGTGGACAGGTGTCTAAGCCTCAGATATCCATTAGGTATCCAGAGGGGATGTTAACATAGGCTCAGGTGCCAGCAATGGCTTGAGACTTTGGAGGTATTGTAGTTGCCCTAGGTAAGTAGATCGGCATGCCCTATTGACCAACAGCAGGGGGAGGCAATCGACTTGAGGGCCTCTTATGTGTACTCAAGCTGAATAATTCAGCCTTCACTCTCTGGTAAACAGGCTCGTGCTATGACTTCCATCTTACTGTCATGAGAGGTTTCAAAGATCAGGTGGACCTGATGCCCTAGTAGGGGTATAAAGTCATCATTGTAATGGACTATGGCTGAACTTCTTATAGGAACTGAGTCCTGAGGAGCAGTTCATAGCTAGGGTTATTTAGTGCAACAGCGGGGGTGTTTACAGTGAGCTTTCTGAACTGTACTGATAGAGAGGAATAGGCCTCTATAGTTTAGGTGTATTGTGGGCCAGCTGTGACATACTCGATATAGTGGGGCAAATCTGAAGCAATTTGGATGCTCTTAATTAACTTGAATGATATGATATTCATAGTGGAGCCACAGTTGACTATGGCGAAAACCAGTATCTTATAAACTCGAACTGCAATGCAGGTAACCAGACTTACAAACTGGGGTGTAGCATGAGAAACATGGTAGAGTTATCAGAAGAAGAGTAAGCAGTATCAGTTTATTTATTATAAATGGATACCAAAACCTCTTCTCCAGGTGCAATAGCTACAGGTTTATTCAAGGTTTTAAAGAGTCCTTGAGGTGTGGTAGGGATGTCAGCATGGAGCGCCTCGTCCTTCATACTAACAGCCCTTTTTCCACCTCCTTGGCAAGTTGTTTCCAGCGGGTCTTGGCACTGTGTCTGAGACTGTTACAGCAGGTGCACCAAGGTCGAGGATTCTTCTATTTTTTGACCACATGGACTCAAGGACAATTAGAGGGATCTCTAGAGGTAGCCTTAGAGTGTAGGGTCAATGCAGGGATCTTATTAAGTGCTTCCTTGATTTCCTGGATACAGGTAAGCCCATTCTTCTGCCAAATCATATGATTTTGAACCTCAGGGTATGATCCCAATGCGTAGATGACAGAGGTTATAGCATTATCCAAGGTAATATAATTAGTAGTGGCTAAGGGTTGTGCTTTGGCATAAAAATGGCTGGCAAACTCCATGGGCTTTCTTTTTTATTCAGGCGGATACCCATGAACTCTTGTTTTTGGTTAGTCAGGGTTTAATTTACTGTTGAACACTTGTATTAAGGCTGTATGACCCGTTCCCAGGTATTGCACTACTTCAAATGGGGGTCATGATCTCCCAGGAATTACTTTTGAGGCAAGAGTGGATATGCATCACCTCTTACCAGATGGTGGCTTCCTCCAGAAAACTCTTATATGCGTACAGGAAGAAGACAACGCTTTCATTTCTGGAGGTAAAACTTTCTTTAAAACTAGGATTAATGAGAGTTACAAGAGGATTGGAGAGGGTGTTAACACCAGGGATGGGCGCTGGCAAAGGGATCTCAGTATCCGCATAGTTGTTAGAGCCTGCTGGTCTAGCGGTTGCTGTAGGCCCTCAAGGTCCTCTTGGATATTATCCCATTTTTGTTGAGGGAGGAAAATGGAAGCCTTATTTGCAACCAGCTCATTAAGTGGTTAAATGTCGGTGCCCTGAAGGCAAACCTGGCTCATGAGGGTGGTCAAACGTGTTTTAAACCCTTGACAAGTTTGTTTGAGCTGAAAATGCGACTATCAGTAATCTTATTGAAGGCGCTGAAGTTGTCCATTTTGTATGACAGTGCCTCAATGGAGACCTTAGGGTTGAAGGGGACTCCATCAACTTGGAGTTTACACCCCTGAGCTACATTCCAAATTTAAAGGTGTAAGGCAGTCAAAGCTGCTATTACATCCTTTTGCCATGGGTCATCAGGGCATTGAGAGTGAGTGATGAAGGACTTGAGGGCCCTGGAGGTCCAAAGGGACCCTCTGTCCTTTGGATCTCTCATGCTCATTGGGGCCTTCAGGCCCCCTAGGCCCTTCAGGACCTTCACCCTCAGAGATATAGTCACAAGAGGCCAGATTATGAAAGTGTTGTTGCAGGGTCCATACCAGATCCTTAACTTGAAAAAGGCACTAATTACTTGCCTCAAGGAGTTGGATGTTCTGATGCAGCCAGTCCTCAAGATAACCAGAGATTCTTCTATCAAACAACGCAATTTAGTCTTTTGCCTTGTTGATTAATCATTAGTTATTGATAATGGCCTCATGGCTGTCGTGGACAAAGGAAGAGGCCGCGTTGTAGAAATTGACAATGTGGGAGTATAAGGCCTGGGCGAACCCCTGTTGTTAGGAGACTTCATGATGGTGAAACCCAAATAGCTGAAGTAGGTGATGTATAGCCAGGTGGACAAAGTTGCGAGGTAACATTTGGGTCCCATGGTAAGTTCTCCTGCTGGCTTTTGGGCTGAGGCATATAGGTCCTACATGGTAGAGGGCACAAAAGAGGCGCAGAAGTGGCTGGAGCGGGTACCCACAGAGTAGATGCCATTTTTATTGTTGGGCATCATTGTTAAGGTTCTCATACTTAAGTTGGTACTGACTTCTGTCAACAGAAGGCAGGGAGAATTGGAATGTGGGCTGGTTGTTAAACTCTCAGGCTGAATGAATTGTACTTCATACCGCAAGGTACTAATCCATAGAACAATGCTTCTTGACTGATTAGCAGATTGATCTTAAGGACTACTAGTATTCTCCATTGTTTGTAATAGATGTTTTCGTTTATAAAAGTTCAGAGCACCTGTAGTGAGAACCATTTTTTGTTGGCGTTACAGTCCTCTAGACTGTCGCCAAGGTTTGAAGGTAGTTAAAAGCTGAAAATTTATGGAAAGTGATTGCATCAGAATTTGAACATCAAAACTTAATAAAACTTGAGTTCATAACCAATAGCTGAGCCAATTATGAAGAGGAAGTCAAAAATAAAAGGATGAAATGAATACTGACCACTTAATTAAATTAAAATGTGTCTTTATTTATAGGGTGCGTAGGGAAACGGCGCCTCAATTATCTTTGTGGCCCCATCCAATCAGGATCTTTCATGACCTTCCAGATTGACCGCCTGGGCGGCACCCTCATTGTACTTAATTGCCCCATGACTGGAGTAGTGGAAACTGCGCCTTCTTTGATTCAGGAGCTGGGGACGAGATTCCTGAAGTCATCTCCATCAATTCTCAAATTCTTGCAGATTCCTGACTTAATTTGGGTTCAGTGCCATCAAGGTAAGACTACGTTTGAATAGGCTTGAGAGTCAATTCACTGCAGCTCAATTTATAAGTAAGTATTGTGATTTGTTTTTGATCTAGTATCCTGACAATTATTCTAATGAGGATCAAAGGAAATATCAGGGATGAACCCAGGAGATTTAAAGCACATAGAAGAATGTTATGGAAAGTGGTGATATAAAGAATGTGCAGCTATATAAATCAATTGATACAAAGAGATATTTACCTTAAATCGTTGAAATGCTCAGCAATTATAAAAACCATGTACAAAGTGGTATGACATGGTGGCCTAAGTAAACAATGTATCCCCTTTGCTAGTATTACTGGGAATCAACTAATAATGATGTAGCATATTATCAAGCATGTTGCGTGAAGTGTCAACTCCACAAGCCCCATAAGAACATAGTAGTATATTGGCTAGTGCGCCCTGGGTTCACTTGGCATAAGATGTATAAGATGTGATGAGGCCAATGATTGCTTTTACTGAAAGAGTAAAATAAATTATAGTTGCAGTAGATCATCTGACTAGATGGGTCAAAACCAAGGCCTTGAGCAGGGTTGATGCATTGAGCACCACAAAATCCAAACTGAACCAAGAAGTATAACAGCATGGATGCCCAATAGTATTACTCAGTGATAATATAATCAACTTTACATTCTACATGATTTCAAGGCTAAGTGAATTAATGAGAATAAGATGGGTAGTGTCCATTCCAAAACATCCAGAAACAAACGGAATGGTATAAGAGTCAATAAAACTCTAGTTCCTACACTGAAAAATTTGATAGAAGGGTAAACTATTCTTTAGACCTTATCTGAGTTTAGTTACATGAAAGCACTATTCGTAATAATACTGCAATAGGGAAATGCCATTCAAACTTTTATATGGACAAAGAGCTCCACTAACACTAATTTTATAATTATAGTAGAAACATATTTGAGGATGAGTGCAGACATATAAAACCCAATTGAAATATATCATGATTGAAATGCAATCACAAGAGCTTAATATAACATAAAAATTTTAATTAGAGCAAAAAAACAAGATGATGAAAACTGCACAGCGCTCAAAAATTACCATGTGGGATAGGGTATCCCACTGTGATACCCACGTATTTGGAATAAGAAACAAGTTGAACGCCCTATGGTCAGGTCTGTTTGAGATTATCAACAAGATAGTGATGGACACCTATACACTGAAAAACATTGCAGATGGTCATATAGTGAATTTTGTCCCTAGAAGATACATAAAGTGTTGGATTAAAAATATAAATTAAGGTATAACATAACAAATACATAGAAAAAGTATAATAAATAGAATTATAAGAAAATTATAATATATTTATTTATAGCGAAATCTCTTTAAATATATGTTAGATAACAAAATATTTTTTTATTTTTGCAGTGATCAGGTAAATCTGGCGGTGGTTCAATTCTGATGTTGGTTGAGGAAGGAGGAAAAACTACAACAGAAGTAAAGAAAATCAAGAGAGTGTGAACAATTTAGCAGGATCAGCTTGTGTTGTTACTGGATTCACTGTGGAGAGTCGTTATGAAAGAGAACCTAAAATTCTTTGCTGATCAAATAAGAGAAGTCAAACCTGGGTAAAGACAGGCTTTAGGGATTCATCAGAAGGATTGACGAAGTGATCATTATATGGCGTGTAGCAGTTAAAGCTCAAATCTAGGAAACAAGCATTCAGAAAATATTATTGGTAAAATTGACCAAAGTTTTTCTGGTGCAGCATGTAGCTTTGAAACTGCATGCAGGAGGCAGCAGTGAAAATGAGAGGGGAAGTGTAACCGCGCTGCCAAGAATGGCCATGAAAAGATACATCAAGCAAGGAAAAGATCTAACTCTGCCAAGTTATTTTAACCATACTGGATAATTTATGCCACAGAATAAAGTGGAGTCCAACTCTCAAACTCTAACTTTGCTAGATTATCTGGTCAAGCAGGGGGATTTGTTGAGGTTTTTGAAAATCTCACATCATCCAATTTAATATATTATAATGTATGTATCTGTTCTATCCTCTGGGGATGATGTATTATAAGAAACCCTCATAGCAGATGTGGGAGTTATCATTATTTTTTGGTAACTTGTTTGTTTTAATTGTTAATAGGATATCAACTGGTTTACAGCTTTGATTCTTCTGGGTTAACTAATGTTCTGCCAGGGTGATCTACAACAATGCTTGCAGGAGTTTATTCAGTAATTTAAAATTAACAATAAGGTTATCTCATGCGGATCAATTAGGTAATTCTTATTAATCAATAAGGGTATATTAGCAGTTGCTGAAGCGTTGACAACTATTTTATTGGCAGCAAATAGTGCCTATTACTAAAGCAATGTGACCTGCTTTTAATGGGCAAAAGGTTCTATTACCTAAGCAGGTTGCTAGCTTAATAAGGTCAATCCGCTGTGGTTGGATAAAGGCGTTGGGATATGCTCTTTGGAAATCTAACCCAGAAGAGTCCTGACTTATACAGTGGCAGCATCTGACTAAGCAGATGAAGTAATCATTGTTTCATATGGTTCTTAATGGCTAAATTCATTACAATTTTATCATTCCCTTGGGGTGCCAACAAGGAAATTGGATGCCTTTTCTATATAACTCTCTTGTTTATTTTTGATAAAAACAGATAACTTTTAAAAACATTTAGATAAAAAATCACGGATGAAGCTGTTACTGTTACATAATGTCATTCCTTGACCAGTGAAATACATGAAAATAATCCCCAACCAGTGGAGGTACAGGCGACCAGCTCACTGTGGATGGGGGCAATCAAGGCCCTTTTATAGGTCAAATTAGATAAGATATTTTCCATCAGGTCAGGATGAAATCATAAGCAATAATTTTCAGAGTATGCAAAATGATGTCATGCAAGTAATTTTTCACCCCCTGAGGAGTCAGATGAGTTGATTTATGAAAATGACGTCGCTGCTGAACTCTCTATGAAAATTTACCCTTTTATACCTTTGGGGGGGATGAAATAATTTACATTTCGCCAGTGGCAAAATGATGAGCAACTGAGTTACACTCATGTGAGAATTTGAGGTTTAAAGGCGAATATTATAGAATATGCAACTATCTAATTTTAAGAGTCACTCAAAACCACAATGTGAGGCGCATTGTAGGAGCGCCATTACTCAACCCTTATGTCAAGCAGGGTAATACTTGATTTGTTAAACCAATAATATTTTTAGGGTAAACAATGGCCCAAACCCCAGAAGTGGGGCCTATTAAAAAGGCTCCTTGACATCCAGGTTCAGAAGTAACAACCACGATATGGACCTTGTGGCTACAAATATTACCTCAAATTGATAAAGTGATGAAAGCAGAAGTCAGAAGTCTTCTAACTAGATGATCTTGAAAAATACTCCTAATAAAACCCCAAATTTCTAATCATTCCTCTATATCTTATTTATTTTATATCTTAAATTTACAGAAAAGTATAAAATACTTCCACTTTATCTAAATTAAAAACTCCTTTTACTGAATCTCAAGTTTATCCTTTTGTTTTCACTTTTGTTGTATTAAGTGTAGCATCCACCAGTAACCAGTCTGGGATAACCAAATACTCTGTGTCCATTAACCAGTCTGATACCTGCCCTTTTTGTAAGTCACGCTCAATTGCTGATACCTTGGTGCTGATAAAGCCAAGGAAGAGGTTGGAAAGTATCCCATTATGTCCTAAGGTCCAACGCAAGTCAGATAATGTTGAAGGGTGTCAACAAATTCACCATGGGCGTAGACAGTTTATACAAGCAATTGATGCTACAAGGGGTGGCATCTAAGGAGAATTTGCTTAGCAAGAGCGATTGTTATGTTAGAGAAGGCTGTCTGATGTCTAGTCTGCGTGGAGTAGAACCCCTGAGCAGTGAGTCAGCCTCTAAAGTAAGTGAGCCAAGGTTATCGCTGACTTTGGTGCTCACTACAGGAATGGCGCCATCCGGCCCTACAATGATCAAGATACTTCTCCTGATAAATTTGACAATGATGTGGATATTGTGGGGTATCACAGAGTGGATTCTTCTGAACTCTTGCTAATGGATGAGGATACACTCCATACTAGACTCTGTACCCTGTAATTTGAAGTACATGATCTATACACCAATCTTAAGCGTGTCAAGGAGACCGTAGAAGAGAATAAATTTCCTCATTACCTAATGTGATAGGACCATCACCCTTTGTAGAATTGAAAGCTACTCTTAATAACTTTGAGGTGAGACTTTTATGTCTCAAAAATAGAATAACAAAACCATTAACCCTCTGAATGAATATTGAGAGTGCTTGGAATAACATGACAATATGCTATTTACAATGGATAAGAGTATAGAAGCTCTGAAGGCACAGCTGCATACTGTACCTGAACCTACCTTTACTTGTCCTATAATTTGACTGTAGGCACTTATGTGGGCCGCTCAAAGGAATGTACCAAATTGGTCAGAACTTGTACTCAGCCGACCATGATGCATTCCAATCCTTTTGAAGAGACTCTCAACTTTAAACCGTACTTTCAAAACCATGTATACACCTAGGGAGGGGAAAATTGTGGTTTTCATCCAGATGTATGAAAATATCATGGATGGTGCTAGTGATCTCCAGAAGGCTCACCACATACAATGATGCATGAGCAGCGAGGCTCAGGAGATCCTCAACTCAAGCTTGAGACCTGGATTATTTTGCCTGAAGTAAAGAACCTCTGTCTCTGAGTTCATTAGTGAACAGGATATCCAGAAAATGAAACAATAGCTCCTATGGATGAAGTGGGCAAGAATGAGTCAGTTGCAAATTATGCTTCTTACTACTACCTCAATGCTCAGCAGTTATAGACCACCTGAACAATGGGTCTGCCTACTGCCAAAATTGTTTACTGAGTTAGTTTTTTACGCATCCTAATCAGAAGATGCAGATGACTCTGGCGGTCAAGAGCTTAACGCCTTCAAGCACTTAAGGAGGCTCTGCTCAACATCCAAGGGACATATAAATCTGATTATAAGGCCTTGGTACCTACATCTCCCCCTCAAAGAGTCAATAAGGCCATTTATGTCACCAATGATAAGGGTGCAAAAAAAGATAAGGTAACAAACAGCCTGAACACTTGCCATGTTAAGAGTTTAAGTGCCACAAGTGCCACCAACCTGGCACTTTTATCATTCTGTCCATTAATTATCATCAAAAAAATTAACCAACCCCTAAAGAGGATACACAAAATTCTGTAAACTAAGTGGATCTCCACACTGAAGGTGACGATGATTATGAGGATGAAGACTTAGTTAGTGAGGGTTACCACGTGTTAGGGGCACCTATAACAATGGCTCTAACGGCTAGATTGAGAGCTATGGTACTCATGGATCTGCGTCAAGCAATACTTATTTGGACCAAGCAAAAAACCTAACCAAGTGATCATCTCAGTTGAAGAAGGAGAAAAGTTGGTCGCGTCTACCTTTAAATTGTGGCATCAGATGCGAAGACACTAACAAAATACAATACAAATGCTGTTTCTTTAAAAAATTTGAGGAATCTGCCACTGACGCCCTGGCCATTGAAAGTCCCTTCAGCAATAGCGTAATGAAGGTAAAAGTAATCATCCAGAAGGTGCGTTTTTGGCAATGCTATACCATGTCTCCAGTTAACATCACCTCCTCTAAAATTTTGAAGAATCTCAAGTTTATGCTCAACATTGACTACAAAGTGAAGTACCACACTGCAGGACCTGAAATTACCCACGCCTTAGGAGCTTATTCATCGTTGCCTTTATGCTTTGGGCGTATGTCCTGATGGCGCCTGCATTAGTGTTGGATAACTACCACTGCAATTTCCTTATTAGTACACATTTTCTACTGGATTTTGAGGAGAAGATTGAATTTCCCACTAGCACAGTTAGCACCTTGACTATTGACTCTCCTGGTGTTCAATAATGAGGACGTTAAACCATAAAAACAGAGTATATGCTTGGTCAAAATGGACAATTAATCTCCATAATCAATATACTTTGACAGAGAAAAATGTAAAGCAACTACCGCCTAAGATGAGCGCAGAGGAAGGGTTTCCTATGAGTGTCAGTGAAACTAAAAGATTTGACCAAGTGACCAATGCAGAATGACCTTGTCTCAGTGTAAAGATTCCACCTGACACCATCTTAGAATTGCACAGCTGAGAATGAATCTGAGAGCAAAGCAAAGATTTTTACCATGATTCCGCGATACCACCTACTCTAGAGAGCTAAACCTTGTTTTGGAGAAGATCACTAACCATAATCTGAGTTGAAAAGGAAAAAGTTGTAGCATCGACCTGACTGACCAGTTGCCAAAATATTGAGTTCATAAATGCAGTAGATTTTGACAAGATTTTGAGTTAAGGATGTGACTTCTAAGCATAAAAGACTGGAAGGACTAATATGAATTTAATGACATGTTCAGTAATGGCCCCAATGACTATGGTATGTGCAAAGGAGAGGTCCATAAGATGAATACCAGGTTCGCAATTCTCTTCAATTCCAAAACTTACTGCTGTTCAAAGATAGAGGATGAATTCATCACAAAAGAGCTCAACCAGTTAGCTGAAGCTGGGAAAATCTTTCTGTCAAATAGCACATGTGAATCTCCTTTGTTGCTTTTGCGCAAGAAGAATAGGACCCAAAGGGTAGCTAAAGTTTACTGCCACCTAAATGAGATAACCAAGAAGGACTCATACTCATTCCTGCACATCAATAATGCTTTGAAACTCCTGTGTGGCTCAAAATATTATTCAGCAATGGACCTAGCCAGTGTCTTCTTAAAAATGGAGCTCTTTTCTGACAACCAGAATAAATGCGCCTTAATTAATAGCTAAAGGGTTGTTTAAACTCATGAGGATGCTGCAGGGGATCTGTAACGTCCCTGCAGCCTGCCATTATTAAACCTCAAGGCGGGAAAGTGAATACAATCATGTCAATGGAGCCACAAAAAGTCTGAGTGTTGTTCAAGTGTTTTTTGGAATAGTGGGGTACTATAGACAGTTTATCCCCCATTTTGTGAAATTGGCGGTGCCACTTACCTTCCTTCTGACTAAATAGATGAAGTTCAAGTTGAGACTGGAGAAAGATCAGGAACTCTCAGAGAAAAAGTCATGATTGGTAGAAACCCAAACCTTGGACTATACGGGCTTCAATGAGACCTTCCACATGTGCACTGACAGTTATGTGATATTTGGCGCAATCTTAGCGCTTCTGGATGAAGACAGAGTGGATCACCTGATTGATTAATTCTCTAAAGTATACATTTTAGCCAAAATAGAATTGTACTTTACTTAATGCAATTGCTTAGCCGTGATAAGAGAAGCCAAACTTTTAGACCCTATCTATATGGTGTACATTTCATTGTGTTCATGGATCATGCATCGCTCCTCAGGTTAATAAATATGAAGGATCCATATGGACGCCTTACCCATTGGGCTGTCCTCCTCCAAGGATATGATTTCAAAATCATACATCACACAGGAGACAAACACCTCAATGCGGATGGCTTGTATAGATTACTGGTATTTCACCTGCAGGCACCAGAGATCAATCGCCTGTATGACTTAATTGGGCTACCTGAAGAGGTCTGGAGGACAAAACTGAGGAGGTGAAGTTCCCCCTGCGCAGATGTTTTAAAGACAGTAACGTGTTGATGGAAATCTGCAGAAGAAGATCCAAAATAAATGGTGCCCATACAACTGGCCAGTGATAGCATGGAGATAGTGATGGAGGCTCACAAGCATGTGAACCATAGACGATTTTAAAGGACATTGGTATACCTCAAAGAGGCTCTACTGGGAGTGCATGTCTTTCAAAGTACAACAAGCCTTGGAGTTGTGTGCACTTTGTGCCAGTTTTCAACCACTGGAGAAGAAATTTGAGTTTACGCCAAATCACCCCACTGCACAGTTCAGCAATGACTCTATTAACATGGTGGGACCTTTGACAACTGCATCCAGTGGATCAAATTTTTTCCTAGTAGAAATTGATCACTTCACTAAATGGTTCAAAGCCTCTGTGGTCAAGATGTATACCGCAAATTCCACTTCCCATTTTTTGTACAATCAAATGATCAAAAGACAAAGATACCCTCAAAATGCAACTGTCAGACAATGTAAAGAACTTTATCTTAGACGTGGTGAAGAAACTGATAGATATTTTAGGTGGGAATCAACAGTTTACTACCCCCTACAATCCATCCTCCAAAGGAAGTATCAAGAGAGTGAACTGGACCCTGGGAGGAATTTAAAAAAGGATGACTCCAAATACAAGTCAAATAGTAGCATCTGTTGCCATCAGTTTGTTAGCTTACCAATTAAGTCATCAATGAGTGTTGGAATGTCCCTCTTAAAAGCCATGTATGGGAGAGAGGCCGCGCTGCCTACTCTCCTAGCACCTATCATATCAGCGGGTCAAAAAAACCTACCACCCAGGATTTACCAACAGGAGTTAGTTAAGGAGCTTATAAGAATACAGTTAGTGGCTTTGATAGGATTTGCCCTGAGGCAAGGTTAGCCTTGACGTCAGGGTCCCAAATGGTTAAGTGTTTTTTTTAAAATTATATGAATTTATCCCAATCTTTAATTGAAGAATTTTCAGGGCGATGCACCAAATTTACTATTAAGTATATTACTGAAGCTCGATGGTTTTTTAAGAAAAGGCATAAAATTATTAGCTTCAAAACTCTATTGCCTCGACCAATCCCCAATTACCATTCCCTTAGAATTTCTTAAGAGAAATAGCCATGACAACCCATTCTGACAAGCTTAAGCAATTTCTCCCTATTCTCACCTAACCTATACTTTCCCTATCCCTATTAAAGTGCTACAATGAACTTAGATAAAGGACCTTTCTTACTTTTAGGTTGATTTTACCCTAGTTTAATAACTAGGAATTTCGCCATCTTAAAAGCAGAAATTTTGCCTCGGTTCAGAAAAGCTGCCAAGAGATTTACCCTAATAATGATCATTCTTTCAGGTGATTTGCCCTAGAGAGTAAGACTCCTAGTGATTTCCTGATGATACTAAAGACTAATAAGCTTTTAGCCCTCAAAGGTCTTTAATTTTAATTTAATTCAATAGAAACTCAACACTGATAATCCTGCAAGGGAACTTTCTTAGGCTACCTAGTAAAGATATATCTTCATGAAAGCGATGTATTGGAATTTTTGCCCATATTCCTAGCCTGCTAGATTACCTGGAGTCACTAGGGGAAAATTCCCTAAGGCAAAGTGAAGCAGAAATTGGTTGGCTCAAATTTCAAAGGAGCTATGTTTGGGGGATTTTGGGATATTCACCTGGTTGTATCCATCAGGGATTAATCTGGATGAATACCTAATATCTCATCAGGCGGGGTGGCCAACGAAATAGGGGCATCTGATAGTGGTTAACTATCAGGTGTACCAATTGGGATCGGTCAGTTTTCATCACCAAGCGATTGGGAATGAATAGTGAGTTGTGAGGCAAGTGATGCCATCTTCAACTAGAGAGTCAATAGGTTGGTGAAGTGACCTGCCAATAATGGGCAATAAGTCCCATTACCTAAGCAGGTTGCTAGCCAATTATGGTTGGTTCACTTGGATTGAGAGGAAACATTAGGGACACGTTTTCTGACTTTTTTCTGTTTGAAGTCTCAAGGATGTCCAATAACGGAATTCTAGCTAGGATGGGGAAGACCATCACTTCCAAGACGAGGAAGGGTGATTTAATGGCAACGGCTGCCATTTCATTAATGAGTTGTCAATTGAGGGTTAGACAGCTGAATCCCCTACTATATAACTTCCTAGTATTTACTATAATAAACACATTACTATTACCAAGATTATTATTACTGATGTTATTATGATCAACGTTATTATCTACAGTAATATTGTCAATTTAGTGTATAGTTAGACCATCAGCTTCCATTGTGACGTTCCATATCAAGGTTATCATTGCAGAAAGCAATAATTGGAAGACTCTCATAGAGAAGAGTAGAGATCCGAGCGGGGATCTAGAGATGAAGGGAACCACAATCAGGGATAGCTGCCAACTGTGTGTTGGGCCAAAAGCGACTGTCATCAGAGTATCTTGATGAAGATTGGGTGGATAGAATATAGGGAACAAATCCCTACAAGTATGACTTACAGAGTATTTAATTGGAGGTATTGGCCAAAGCGTTGGCCTAATAATAGTTCAAACTCAACTATGGATAATAGTCTCCATAAAATTATCAAATATTACATTATATACAATGCGACGAAGTGCACAAGGAAATTGAACCTGTGCAGTAAAAAGGTTACAGGGTTGATGACCGATAATCAACCAAGAGTAAATTTTTACAAGTTGGTGCTCACTACAGAGGTAGTTGAGTAAAGAATCTATTATAATGTTGTATAAAGAAGAAATGCGCAAGTTGTGGACTGAGATCGCCACTGTGAATCAGAATGCCTTAAACTAAGTGGACCATCAGGAGTTTGCAGCCTTGGAAGAACGAGTCACCAAGGTGGAGGAAGGAGTGGGAAATTTAGCCAACTTTGGAAATGAGTTACTCGCAAAGTAAACTCGTTCTAGAAGAAAAGGGAGACCTCATTTGAGAGGTCCTAGTCCTGAAATTGGAGTGAGAAGTGAATCGCGTTCATTTAATAAAGTTTGGTGTTGATATTGAGAAATTGATAATAGAAAGTGGAGGACTTGAAAGCTCATAAATGTGCTTGTGAGCCCAATATGGCCAGCAAAGCCAAAGAGAGAAGTCCTCACACAATACTTGGGAAGTTGAATACCCCAAGAAATATGCTGCCCACCTTTAATGCCATTTCAGAGATGATGCCCGAAGTCACTCCACAAGTTAGCCAAGTAGCCAAACCAAGAGAATCAGCCCAAAATGACTTGAAGGAATGTAGAGAAACACCAAAATTGCCAACGTTCCATAAGAATAACGCCCTAGTAGAATTTTCTGACTGTTTGACATGACTATGAACAGATACGGGGATCATCAAAAGGCTTTGACAGTTATGAACTGCCTTAACACCAACTGCCAGAACATAGTGTTACCCACTTGGAGGGGGACAGCTGGTCATATGCCAAAGCGAAGGTGGCCTTAATGAAGGAGTTCGGGAGTCTAACCTGCATGTTGAATGCAAGCAAGAATTTATGGGAATTCAATTCCATAAAGACGAGTCTCTTGCTAGCTTTGCAGATTGATTTTACCAGAAATTGCAGATCCTGGCTGGAACGAAAGTGTTAGATGACTTTGATGCTAGAATCACTTTGCAAGTGGCCCTTCAGCCTTATTGTGATTTGCATCAAATGATGTCTTCTGTATTTGTGATGGAGATAACTACCTCGCAAATGGTAGACAACCTGAAGATTTTGGAATCAACGTTTGATGCCCAAATAGAAGCTTCAAGTTTAATCCAGTCCAAAATCTGAATCCCATGAAGGGAAATGAAGGAGCAAAAGAGGCTAATACTAAACCGTGCCAGGAAATAAGCCTGAGGAATTCAGACAGTTAAGCAATAAATAGAAGGTCTGCTTTCAGTGTGGTGGGAAAGGACATTTTTCTACACACTGTAAAAAGCTGAAGGATCAGATTAATGTGGTCCAGGCCAAGGAGACAGCAGCCACCAAAGATTCTAGAAAAGGGCCCACTGCCTAAACAAGGAACAGTCTAGTGCAGCGGAGAAACCTGTTCCTCCCAATATCATGAATGAAGAAATAGACACTAGCGATCTGTTCATAGACAATGAGCAGTATCAGCTATACCAAGTGGTCGACATGGATGTGAATGCTGTGACCAGAGCTGGGGCGAAGAAGATTGACCCTGAGATAATTCAGGAAGTTGCCCAGCTGTATGCCTGACAACTGGTGGAGAAGATTTGGACTGCCAAGAATCCTGATGAGTTATCAGATGTCCATTTAGATATGGCCAATCTGTTAATCCCCCTCATTGCAATAAAGGAATTGTTTCCTGAATTATTAGCATAGATTATTCATACCCTAGATTTGGCTAATAATGCCGCCATTCACTCAGTAAATATATATTACAATACTCCGAGTGTAAACATATAGATATTCAGGTGAATTGAATAAGGGTGAGGGCGATTGTTGACAGCGAAGCGCCCATCAATATTGTGTTGACCAAGCTGGTGAAGAGGATGAAGATCTCCTTGGACTTGGAACACAAGAGAGAATATGGAACAGCTGGGCCAAACACCACCATTTCCTGTGTAGCATATAGTGTGCTGCCAATATGATTTGGGTTGTTGGTGGTATCTGCGCCAGCGATAGTTTTGGTGAACCAAAACTATTATATCCTGATTGGAACAGAATTCCTATGGAAGTATGGAGTTAAATGTAACTTCTAGGATAATATGTTGACCATCCTGGGTCAGACGTTACCATTGGTATACCAGAAGGATGGTGAAGCTCCATTGAATCGGAGAAACAACTTCATTAATCTGATATACAATGATGACATTATACCAATCTGATACCAATTAGTTGGTAGGTAGCGATGAGAGATGCTGGCAGAAATCCTAGAAAACTAGGGAATCCATTTAGTATCAAGAAGTAAAGGACCATACTGGCTGGATCGCAGATAATAGTCAACACCAGGTTGACTTTGGAGATTCCAGAGATGTTGTATGGAGAAGTTAGAAGCCCCTGGAAGAAGTCCAGAGTGGAGCCATGGGTGGCTCCTGGGATAATAATTCCAGGCCATGGAGAAATTTGAGTTCTACTGGAGAATTTGAGCGAAAAACTAATGAAGATCAAGAGAAATCAAATTATCACATTTATTCATTTTATCCTGATAGAAGAATTGAGACGATTCCATGATTTTGGGTCTCTCATTGAGATGATATTACTGGCCGGGGTGGCCAAAAGCATCAACCTATTGGTTGATCAAGAGCAGCTCGCTGATCTGCCAGAAGGGCAGAAGGAGGAGGTGCTCAGTTTATTCGAGAAATATTGGAAAGTGTTTGCTCAGGACAACCATGATTTGGGATGCGCATGAGATGTAATTCACAAGGTCAACACCGGGGAAAATCTACCAATAAGGATGAGCTATTCCAGAGAATGGTCAAAGGAAGAATCAAGGATGAGTCTTGAGAAATCCAAGGTTCAGTTCGAAAAGCAATGAAAAACACTGAGACTATGGATGGACAAGTATTCAAGACGATCAACAGGAAGTGGCTATTATTCCTGAAATTATTGAAAAGAGCAGCAATAGTACAAGCAGCTCACAAGGTTGTCAGGCATGGAGGCCTGAGAAAAACAAATGACCATATTCGCCAGTATTATTACTGGGAATGGATTAACTACAATGTTGTGGATCATCTGGCTTGTTGCGTGGAGTGCCAGCTGCACAAACCACACAATAATACAACTGGATACTGACTGGTCTTACCTGGATTCTCCTGGCACATGATGTCCATTGATGTGATGGGACCGCTGGTGATGAGCACAGGGGGAGTCAAGTACATCATAGTAGCCATTGACCATCTGATAAAATGGGTCAAAACGAAGGCCTTAACCAGAGTTGACGCTACCAGTACTGCAAAATTTATCCTGGATCAAGTAGTATACTGGCATGGATGTCTGCAAGTCCTACTGAGCAACAATGGGACCAACTTCATGTCTCATGTGATCCTGAGGCTAAATGAAATAATGGGGATCTGAGGAGTCATGTCAGTACCATACTGGCTGGAGACAAACTGGACTGGTAGAACAGGTCAATGGGACGCTGGCCACAACGCTGAGGAAGCTAGTCACAGGGAGAACTTCCATGTGGGGAACATACCTGAGTTTGGTGACATTTGCCTACAACATTAGTCATCATACAGTGATGGGAAAGACGCCATTTGAATTACTATATGGAAGGAAGGCCATGTTGCCGCTGATAATATATTCAGTTGTGGAACCTACATTGGGGATGAGTACTGAGCAATACTTGAACCAACTGACGAGTATCCTTATTGAAATGCAATTGCAAGCATATGATACAACCTTGAAGAAAAGGATACAAGCAAAATTGCAGATGACAAAAACTGACTGGCATTAGAAGAATATTGAATAGGGGAAAAAGTCGCCTATTATGATATGCATGGTTTTGGATGAAGAAAAAAATTAGATGCGTTGTGGTCAGGTCCATTCAAAGTAATCACCAAGATGATGACCAATGCTTACTCCATCAAGAATCTCTAGGATGGAAGAGTTGTAAATCAAGTCCATGCTAAGTATCTAAAGCATTGGATCGAGGAAAAAATAAAAGAGTTCCCAAAGGGCCAATGAACCATTAAGTTGGTCATGTCCTAATGATTAAGTCAAGTCTGAAAAAAGGACCTCTGAATCAATCTAGATGGTTAAGTCCGAAAAAAGGACCTTTGAACTATGGAAAACTGGTAGGTTTAAGTACCCAGGACCCAGTTTGTGGGAAAAGATGGACCTTTGAACCAAAACAAGGTCAAGTTCCATAGGAAAAAAATAGAATAAAAAAAATAGATAAAAAATATTGGGAAAAAAGAGATTTTTAAAATGCATAAAGAGGCCAATATATTTTTAGAATTCTTATTTTTATTGAACATCCTCATTATGGGGATAATTCCGCCTATGTCGCCTCTTGGGAGAAGGAAAATGTATTGTGGTAGGAATAAATAGCCCATCAAATTGATATGCAATTGGATGCTTGCGAGGGTGAGACCTACATGAAACCACATTTGTTGAGCAGATGCTGAGCCCTGAGAAAATGCAACTAGGGGAAAAGAAATTGAAATGTCAGAAGATGCTAATTGCAAAACCCTGGAGCGGGGAGGAAAACAGCAATAAAGAAAGAGGCAATTGGCGAATAACCCCAAGTAATCCCAATATGGCACCAGAGCTGGAAGATTTGTCTTAAGCGCCTGCTGACGGGCTTCATCGAGGACACAGGACATGTGGACTGGCAGCAAAGAAGGATACTCAACGGGGGTTGCCAAATCATGTCTCCAATTAAAGCCATTAGCAGAAGATAGCTATGAGAAGCTCCAGAGAAGAGGTAGTTGTGCAGAGAGCGGATTGCATCCTGCAAGCAGTGACTACAGGCTTCATGGAAGCTAAAGCTGAATGACCGGTGGAAGCCAGGTGAGGCTGGAAGTTTCATTAACCAACTTCGAAGAACTTGGCCAGCAAAGTGAAGAGCATAAGCGGCAGTATCCCAATCCAGAAGGTTATCTAGATCAGAGGGATTCAGCGCTAATGTCAAAGCCTCAGTGACTTGGCCTGGAGTTCAGCGTTTGGGAGCTTGAAGTGTATGCTATTACCAATTGAGAGCTCAGAAACCAGTATAGCGGGTTTGTAGAATTGACCGAGTCAGAAGAGGAACTCAGGGAGCAGATCTGACCCAGCCAAGAATGAACAATCTAGAGTGACCGGCATAATCTCTGGAGTATCAATGATGATGTTCAGAGCATCAGCAAAAGGAGCCAAATCCAGGAAGGTTTTGAAGTCCAACTCTGGAATTGACTGCAAAGGAAGAGTTGGCCAAGAGTTGTTCAAAATGATGGCCAGCCTGGTTTTGGAGGGATTAGTTACCATTTCTGGTAATTCAATGGAAGGACTGGCCGCTTGCACCAGACTAGGCATATGTGTCCTGGAAGGACCATAGAAGAGGTTCTGTCAAGCATCTCAACTCATCTGCTGGAAGATACGGAGTTCTGGATTGGACAGACTGTTGAAGAGCTGCTGGAATTGTGATTTGGAATTTGACATATGAGCTGGACTAGAGGGGGGATGTTGGACTTATATAGAAGTTGCCATTATGCACTCTATAATCCATTAGGCTCCAATTTCAGGGAAATTAATCTCAAAAACAATGAGATAAGCTCTCCAAGGGAAAAATTAAGAATGACTTATGCCAAGAGGTTATGAGCAAAATAACAAGGGCGAATAGAAATAAGTATTATTAATCAAGCCACAAAACAAACATCGACAGCAAGAGTCTCCAGTCAAGGACAAGGAGAAAATCAGGAAATCAAGGACACCGGACCAAGAATTCTGTTATGACAGAGGATCATATACACTGATGGGGGGAAAACTGGATCCTGGGTCTAATATCATCATGAGTAAATTGATCAGCCCACCATAACATAAGGTCATGGGGACCATGCTCTGAGAAGGCGGTAGTGAGGAGGAAGAGAAAGAACGCCATATGCTGAAGGTCGTCCCAAGCAACGTTGAGTATCGATGAGTGTACTCCTCTTAAACCAATGAAGTATCTGACCAGGTGTCTGAAGTAGTGTTCTCATGCCCCAGTCCTTTTCTCGCTGAAAATCTAGGCAAGAGGGGGGATGTGTTGGGATTTTTGCCCATATTCCCAGCCTGCTAGATTACCTGGAGTCACTAGGGGAAAATTCCCTAAGGAGAAGTGAATTGGAAATTGGTTGGCCCAAGTTTTGGAGGAACTACGTTTGGGGGATTTTGGGATATTCACCTGGTTATATCCGTTGGGGATCAATATGTATGAATACCTAATATCTCATTGGGCAGAGTGGCCGACGAAATAGGGGCATCTAATAGTGATTAACTATCAGGTGTACCAATTGGTATCAGTTGGGTTTCATTACCGACTGATTGGGAATGAATAGTGAGTTGTGAGGCGAGTGATGCCATCTGCAACTAGCGAGTTGATCGGTTGGTGAAGTGACCTGCCATAATGGTTAATAAGTCCCATTACCTAAGCAGGTCGCTAGCCAATTATGGTTGGTTTGCTTGGATTGAGAGGAAATGTTAGGGACACGTTTTCCAACTCTTTCTGTTTGAGGTCTTGAGGATGTCCGATGACGGAATTCTAGCCAGGATGTGGAAGACCATTGCTGCTGAGATGAGGAAGGGTGATTCAATGGCAACGGCTGCCATTTCATTAAAGAGTTGCCAATTGAGGGTTAGACAGCTGAATCCCCTACTATATAATTCCCTAGGATTTACTAAAATGAACACATTATTATTACCAAGATTATCATTAATGACGTTATTATTATTAACGCTTTATCTACAGTAATATTGTCAATTTGGTGTATAGTTAGATTATCAGCTTCCATTGTGACGTTCTTTATCGAGTATATCATTGCAGAAAGCAATGATTGGAAGACTCTCAGTGAGAAGAGTAGAGATCTGAGCGGGGATCTAGAGACAAAGGGAATCGCAATCAGGGATAGCTGCCAACTGTGTGTTGGGCTAAAAGCGACTGTCATCAGAGTATCATGACAAAGATTGGGTGGACAGGAATATAGGGAACAAATCCCTACGAGTACAACTTACAGAGTATTTAATTGGAAGCTCTGGCTGAAGCTTTAGGCTTAATAATAGTTCAAACTCAACTTTGGATAATAGTCTCCATACTATTCTTGAATAATACATTATATACAATGCGACGAAGTGCACAAGGAAATTGAACCTGTGCAGTAAAAAGGTTACAGGGTTGATGACCAATAATTAACCAAGAGTAAATTTTTACGTGATGCCAGAATAACCAAAAAATGGGTGCACGCCAAAGGGCCACTATAAAATTTTATTACAGAATGAATAGAGCTGAGAAAAAGCCTCTTTTCTTCTTGATGAACTAGTCCTACCTCTTGAAGTTAAAACGAGCTTAAACCTATCAGGATGTTATAAAAAAAATTTCCAGTATGAACCACAGGTACCATGGCTAAAGATAACTGCCATGTAGGAGTTGAGCAGTTTAGTTGAATGGAAGTGCGATATTCAATGGTGTGCACATTGGTTTATACTCACCTGTCATGGTCAAACTTTGACATCATAAAAGGGATCAATGTAACGGACAAAGCAGCATGTTAGGAGGCCAGGGATGTGAAGCTGGCAGGCCTCCCTGACCTCAAGCATACCATAGATCCACGCTGGGTCAAGGCGAAGTATGCTAGGTTGGTCTCAAGGATGTAAGGGAAGTTTGGCCCTGTATAACAGCAAGTGCATTAAAACGAACTAGTTTTGTGATGAACGAAAACAGTTCAAATTAGTTTTTAGGTGAATGAGGACTCAAATCCTGTTTGCTTTTCGAAATATCCAGCCTGGATCAGCCACTCCTACAATCAATTACCTGAGTTTGGTCAATTACCAGTATAGTGTTTTGCCCAAAGGAAGCATGCACCTATTGGTGCGCCTCAGCTTAGAACCGCTTCCTTCAATTGATTGTTTTACCAAATTACCTTAAATTCCTCATGTCAAGACCAATTCTCTCGTTGGTTGACTTCCAATATAGAAAACCCCTTGTTTAGTACATCCTTTTTAATACATGTTATCATGGACAAACCTGAGCATGGATCTCTTCAAGGAGGTCTCACACAATACTAACCATTTATTTTGACAACTGTTAGGCTCTCCGCATGTGCAGCGTTGGTCTGCCCAGGTTCCCTCCAACCTATGCACCTATTTCTTTTCACTATAAGCACCGCGTTGTTTCAGTGTGGGTTTTCCCTTTAATGATAAGTATACTCAATTTAAATTATTACTGCTCATGCACCCTCTAAAGGGCTTTAGTAACTTTATTATTAACGACTAGTTTCTTGGTGTTGGCCCTGTGCACTATGCACCACCACGCTGGGACAGGAGAGTTATAGACACTCTCCTTACATCACCAAGGAGTATGTATAAGAGGCTGCTAATTGAATGGCAAAGTTTGCTAATGAATGCATTAAGCACCAAGCGTCTAAGGAAGGATTTGTTATGATCTATGACGCTATAGATCAAGATACTTTTGCTCTACTGATAAAGTCACTCTTAAAGGAACTTTGCCAATTCTACACGTTTACCACAGAAAAAACCTGGGACAAGTACTTAGAACCTGGTCTTCCCACCCAAAAAATCGGATTTTGGCAACACTAAAGTCTATGAAGATATTGAGGTTAATTTCTTGGCTAAACAGGAATTACTTGAGCTAAACGGAGTAGTTAACCACTTGAGTACTTCACTCTTTGGTTCTCTGTGATAAAGCCCTGTGCCTTTTTGACACAGATGTCAAAACAGCCAACTTAAATTCTTCATCGCCCTCGCCATTCCTCTGCATCAATATACCTCTCATCCCAACGCTCCTAACTTCTCTGGAGATGAAGTTAATCTAACTAAACCCAAAATATGTGGCGCCAATTCCATCTACCTGCGCTGACACTTTCAGCTGTTTTACTGATGTAACAGACAACCCAAATGCCTCAGAGCCACTCCATCCCTCTGTGACGATGGCCTTGTTGTTTTAGCGCCAAAATCAGAGACCCTGAAGCCCAAAAAGAAAATTCGTATTTAATTATGAAGGTGCGCCATAAACCTCCCAATGAGCTGAATGAAGCAGCTTGATCCACTGACTCTCTTGACAATCTGTTTCTTGATGTCAAGATTTACAGCTATCTAATTAGTAAGCCAAACCAAATGGCTTGGCGCCAAACTATTTCCTTTGGTCCAGTAGAAAATCTGAACAACTCTCTTAAATTAGTCAAGCAAAGCTCTTTCAAAGCACCATCTAGTACTAAAAAAAGCTCTTTCAAAGCTAACTTGCACTCTTCTCTCAATTTTTTTATCACGCCGGGTTATAAAACCCCCCTTACAGCTCCACTGGTAACTGGGCCTCCACCTCTGAGGCGATTTCCTTATTGAACTCCTTCGAAGTCCAAATAATCTGCTTTACCAATTGATCCAGGTCATCATAACCAACTCCCCTCCCCTTTGACGAGATGCTCTAATTCAGGGAGTTGCTTGGGTAGGTGGAGCCAAATGGCTCTTATTTCAATCCACGCCTCTTTATCAGTATGTTTATTTCTATGGTTTATTAGATTGTACTAGCGTTCTAGGTCCCTGCCTAACACCAAAAATATAAAGCCACCTAACCCCACCATTTGGGTGGAGAGAAAACATCCTAATCTAACCAGCCAATTTATTGCATAAAAATCCACAAACCTCAGCTGAATAAGTGGTTGATCCTCAAAACTTTACCTATGGGAGGCCATAGCATAAAATTAAGTTTTTATTGAAAATCTGAATTTCCCACCGATTGAAGTTTAATCCACAATGTCATAAGCCTTATCTATAGCATCCCAATCGATTTTTAAAATTCAAATCACCTGTTCTAAAGCTTGAGACTAACCAAACTGATGATTCCGCCGCTTTGGTTCAGCACATTGTAAATTTAGCCAATGTTTATGGCCCCCATTATTTTAAAACCTAACTCGCCTGATTCTGATGCCAATGATAACCATCTGGTGACCAATTTGCTTTATTGCAAGGACTAGTGAAATGCGCTAAATATTATTAGTCAGAGAACTAATTAAATTATTGCCATAATGTAAATCAAAAAATACTGAGAGTCATGCTCACGATTTTGGCACCACCTCATCTTGAAAGCTAAACCGCCTGATTTTGACCTTAGGAACAACCCAACTGAGAATCTTGTCCCCTAGCCACATAATATGGGTTGAAGCCATTAGCTCCAGGCCAAGTTGGGGTTATTCCCCATTCAACCCAGCTGATGCAACTGTCCCCCCAGTCAAGGCTTGAAGTTGGAAGTGTTGGGCTTTGCTCCAATGCAATAGAAGCCTTGACTTTGGGGGCCACAGATGGTTAAATGTTTAACTGTTTATATTTAACTCAACCCATATTTTATTAAGTGATTCATTGTCAGGGCGATGTGCCAATTTTACTATTAAGTTATATTACTGATTCCTAATGTCTTATTGAGTCAAAGACATGAAATTGCCAACCTTGAGACTCTATTGTCTCAAACAATCCCTAATTACCATTCCCTTGAAATTACTCAAGAAATCGCCTTGACAACCTCACTCTGACAAGTTAGGCGATTTCTCCCTATTCTCGCATAGTCTCTATTTCCCTACCCCTATTAAAAGGTTAGTACTATATTGAAGAAAAGATATTCCTTACTTTTTAGGTTGCTTTTAGTCTAGTTTAATAAGAAAAGGGGTTTTGCTTTCTTAAAAGAAGAGATTTCGCTTTGGTTTAGCTTAGCTGCCAAATAATTTTGTTCTGATGAAGATCATTATGTCAGGTGATTTGCCCAGAATAAGAAGAACTTTGGGTGATTTAATGGTGCTACTAATGCCTAATAAGCGTGTAGCCTTTGAAGGACCTTCCTTCAAAATAATCTAAATGAAGGTTTATCAAGCTCAATGCAACATTAAAGTAAGCCTTTCTTCATACCAATGGGAGAGCAGAGAATAAACAGGTACAAAGTTTAGCATAGGAGACAAAGTTTTTTATCATCTGTGGGAACACAGCTAGAGAAACTTCAGGCCATTTGGACCTGTACTGCGACCATCTTGACAATTTAGAGGAGTGGAATACATAATCTGATATCACTAAAAAACACTTTGTTCAACAGAGTGCACGCCTGGTACCTCTGTTCATCTTCAGGTTTTTCCTGGAAGGGGAGGTGTCTCTGATGAGGCTGATACTGGTACAGAAGGTCATTCCTCAACCAGTAGAATGCATGAAATTAACCCTCTAACCGGTGGAGGTACAGGTGATTAGCTCACTACAGATGGGGCGATGAAGGCCCTTTTATAGATGAGAGCAATCAAAGATTTTCAGTCAAGTTGGGATGACATCATGTGCAATAATTTTCAAAGTATGTGAATGATGTCATGTGAAGTATCTTTTGCCCTGAAGAGCCAGATGAATTTATTTATGAAGATGACATTGCTGCTAAAATTCCTTATGAAAATTGACCCCCTTATATACCTTTGGGGGCCAAAATAATTTGTATTCCGCCAGTGATGAAACAATAAGCAAACCAAAATAATCAATAAGAGTATCAGAGATTTAAAGGTGAATATCATAAAATCAGGAAACCATCCTCTTTTGAGAGTTACAAAAAGCCACAATGTGAGGTTCATCATAGGAGCTCCATTGCTCAAACCTTATTTCAAGCAGTGTATTTCCAATTTGGTATACAAACATTATCAATAGTGGAAACAATGGCCCAAACACAGAAGAGGGGCCTAGTAAAAAAGCCTGTAAACATTTAAGTTCAGGAGTAACCATCATGAGATGGAGCATGCAGCTACAAGAACTATTCAATTAGATTAAATGATGAAAGCAGCATTCAGAGATGTCTGACTAGAGGATCTTGAAAAATTCTTTTACTGAAACTCCAAATTCCCACTTATTTCTAATTATTTATATATTTATATCTTATATTTTGTTTGCAATCAAAAAATATCTAACTTTAGTCTTTTAAAATACCCTTTTTACTGAATTTCAAGTTTATCCTTTTTTTCACTTTTATTGTATTAAGTGTAGAATTCACCAGTAACCAGCCTGGGATTAAATAAGTACTCCGTGCTCATTAACAGTCTGAGACATGCCCTGTTCAGAAGAAGTCATGCTCAAATGCAGATACCTTGGTGCTGATAATGCCAAGGAAGAGGTTGGAAAGTTTCCCATTAAGTCCCAAGGTCCAACGCATGTCAATTATGTCTAATAGTTTCAAGAAGTTTGCTTTGAGTGCAGACAGTTTATAAAAGAGATCATTGCTACAATAGATAGTATCAAAGGAGAATTTGCTTAGTGATAGCAAAATGTGATGTTAGCAGAGGTTGTTTAACGCCTAATCTGCTTGTAGTAGACCCCCAAAGCAGTGTGTCAGTCTCTAAAGTTGAGTGAACAAAGGTTGACGCGCTGGCTATAAGTATAAAATTTTGTGTTCTCTTGTAGTTAGAGCAGAAGAGATAGTTTTCTCTTATCTATTTGTATTGTGCCAACTCTTGTGATTATTTTTAATGGGATCGTTTTCCCTTGTCCAAGTGGTTCTTGAGTACTCCAGTGGATAGTGGAAGGGAAAATTTACCTTGTTGTCTAGAAGTGCCTCAAGTTACCTGAAGAAAGTGCTTCATCAACTGTCTAGAAATAAAGACTTACTCATATTGGTTGTGAAGAGCTCAGCTAGGAATATTGTCTTCATACAATTATAAACAATGCCCATTATGACTTTTATTAACAATATTCAATGCACACCTCGAACCTGTGCAGTAAACATCAAAAAAGGTTTACAGAAAGTAATCCTAGGTTAGATCTAAGGGTTTCCAAAATGGGTAGCTGGAATTTCATTTATAATCTTGAGTTTAGTAGTTATTTAATAAACAAGGATAGTTTGGAGGATTATAACTGAAATTGGGGGTTCAAATCTCATTATTTTCACCAAAATACCCAATCTGGCATAATTTTTCTACAAAAGGACTTGAGTTCAGGCTTATTCAATCTATAGCCTTACTACTGACAGTAAGTTAATTCTATTGGACAGATTTTGCTCAGTGCCACAGCGAGATGATTGTTACCACCTCCCCCTGGTTTCCATATAGACATTTTACTAAGACCAACAACTCTGTTAATCACTTACCTAATAAAGCTACACCTTATATTTTATCAGATAAATATTCTGCATGACCTTACTGAAGATCTCCTCAAGGATGTATCAAATTGTATAGGTGTCAGTACATTCTGTGGTGTCCTATTTTTGTGATATTGAAGTGTTCCCATAATGTTTGGATAATAGTCCCATCCCCTCTCCAGGAACAGGTGAGTTAAAGACACTTTCCTGTCAGTGTAGTTGCACTTTCCTCTTTCCTCTACTTTCGGAGTTGACACCCTTGTGAAATTGTCATTATCAATTGATGTGTCTAATGAGAAATGGGGTTATATTTTATTGACTTATTCTTATTTAACATCTGTAGCCTAAAATTCACACCTTAAGCTGAGTTACTTTTTTTAAAGTTTACACCCTTAATATATTATCTCCTAACAAGGAGAGTTAAAAAGCTTTCATAAACATTGGTTCATCTTTAGAATTCAGGTTGTCAGCTCTAACAATACATAAATATTATAGTATCTAGAAATCTCTAATTGAGTTTGATTCTTTTAGCATCTCTTTCTAAACATCAATTCAACTTTGATTCTTAGCTTCACTAGAAAGACTAACATATTTATATTAAAAAAACGGGAAACACCGGGAAGAAGCACGCTGTCTCACTTAAGAGAGACAGTAAACCCAAAAACCAACATAAGAGATCCTATGTCTGTGTCAAATAGGGTGACCTACTCTCAAGTGGCAGCTGCAAAAACATGCATCATCCCTAACCCTGCACCCCCTACAACAGGCGCTAGCTCGTCAGAACGCTCATCTGCATCTTTTACATCGTCCAGCTCAGCACGTACTGTAGCCCACTAAATCCCGGGACACCCTCCTACTAAGGAGATGATTGCCCAAACTATTTTGATCGTGAAGGCCTAGAATGGTGCAGCTAAGAACTTCCAGACATTCACACCTGATATTGGGTTGACTTTATCTGCCCCCTACTATCGCAGAAGTGCAGCTTCCAGCTTACCCAGTGAGGGGAGACACTAAGCTACCAGGCCCCAACCATCAGTCACAAGGTTGCTTAGCCGTCCAATCTGATTTACTTTGCACTAAACTAATAAATTAACCCCTCCTAGTGGGAGTTCTTTAATCTAATTTCTGGTGCTTTGAACCAATCACAATCCAGGCCATTAAATTACAACAATGATAATAGATCTTTACAAGCCAACGCTTCCGCATCAAGTGGTGCAATTGATCAATTAACCAATCTGTCAAAAAAAGTTCGCCCATGGTTCCACAAGTAATACGCTTTAAAAGTTTGCACCCATGGATTTTTCTAATGACGAATTTACACCATCCTCCCAATCGGTTTGATCTAAGCCCATTCTTATTGGACATTCTCAATCTTCTGTGGCCCAACAATTGGCCCCAATGCCATATTGAACATGTAACCTTTGGTATGCGCCAGTAGAGGGGGAACCCCTATGAATTCAGCCAACATTCTAGCCAACATAACTCCTGCAGATGCTGCGTAAAACAAGCATAAGCGAGCTAATGGAGCTGTTGGTACATGACAGAATCTTTTAGCGCCCACTCTGCCAAAAGTAGACCAACATGAAGTGGTTTTTTCAATCTCTCTAAAAGAGATGTGAAGAAACTAGAGCTCAAAATGCTCTTCCATGCTCAACCCTAACCCATGTAATCCGCCTCTACTATGGGCACAATCCAGTGAGATATTATCCAGAGGATTGGTACTCTTATTTTTGACAATCGTTGCTACCTTCAACTCTATCAATATAATATCCATGAATTGGTTGAAGACCACTACATTGATGTGAGATTCACTGAGTAAAATAGCATATCTCGCTGCCACCCTCAAGGTTGTAATCACACGTGACCCCTTTGTGTATTCTGCGCACACTCTCAACTCTAAAAAAAACTCATGAATATCATTTTCCAATATTCCAATAATGGTAGTTCCCTAGTCACTTAAACTGGATCTCCATTACGGTTTTATGGAATTTGTATCAGTGCACTCAGTGACTTCAGAGTCTCATCTTATTATGCCCACACTCAGAGGATACACAATGCAAGGACATCTTTCATTTCCTTCCACTATTTGGCATGCAATAATGAGTTCATACTCGCAAGCAGTGGTTGAAGCATGTCCTGAAATCTTCTTTGTTGACCCTGATCAGGCGCTCCCCCGCTTCTCCTGGTGCGCTGTCCTTTGCAACCTCTATAGTGGATGCACATATCATAAACAGCTACCCTAAGCCACGAGCCAGGGGCCAAAGCCAAGCCAGAAACGCTCATATGTGGTGTCAGCGTAATTCCACAACATAAGCGATGGTTTTCTGTTCAATATCTGTCCCCACATGCATTATGACAAGAAGGTGACTCTTCTCACTTCACCATTAACTTGGGCATCATTTTCACTCAAGCCCCCTCCCAATGGGCACACCCTCCATTATTCCATAGTCAACACCCTCACCTGCCAATCGTAAGGCATTTCCAAAACGCGGCCATCATTGTTACCCCCACCCAGCACTCCAACACACTCCCACCAGTCTCCACTATCAATCTACTGCCCCAAACGTGAGCTTCTAATGAAGCTCAGCCCACTAACAATGACTGGAAATATACAATTTTTGTTAGATGTATTAGCACAAAGAGACCTACTCACCCTAAAGCCCACATTTTGTAAAGCTCCTTTGCAGTGTTGGAGGATTAGAGTATGGAGTCAGAATCATCCAATGGGGATACTGGAGCTCACCATTAAGTAACCTCAAAAATTCCCCTGCAATTTAGAAAGGGCAGCATCCTTGAATGGTACTCAAAATCCTCTGCCCCCCAACCAACCATGGCACTCCACTCGACTTGCTGAAAAGAATAGTCAAGCTAATGGACTCAAAACAAGACGCCTTTCAGCTCCAGATTTAAATGATGTTAACCCTGGGATACGTGAAGAGCATCTATTAGTCCCCACAGAAGTACCCTGACCCTGAAATCAATAACTCAAATGGTTTGCAAGATTTTAAGCGGAGAGCCCATTTCCTTTGAAACTTTATGTAAGCGGATTGACATCGCTGATGTTCAGGAGCCCCACCTTCATCTCAATGAACACAAGAAATGAAATGATTAACTTGTAGTTTATTCATTTTGGACAGAACATGCCTCATTTATAATATTGAATTCTTGGGTCAAACTCATGCTTTCTTGAAACACCAAGGTGGTCGTCTTATACTGAACTACTCACAACGCCTGACTTCTCATTCTTTGTTACCAGTATACACCTCCCTAAGTAAGGGTTGACAGAATTGGCTTCCAGAAAAGTTAGTCAACCTGAATCTACCGTGGAATAAATTCTTGATAGAAGATTTAACACTTGATAAGCTTCATTCATGACTCTTATCTCCTGCAATAAATGAGTTATATGATTCAAGTAGACTCCAGGACTTCCTTCTCATTAGTGGCTTCATAGATTTGATGCTACCCTCTTTGCCTAGCCTTGGTTGAACGACCAGAATCCAGTACAATGGAGTGAACCTCCAGTCAGCATTGCGCATTGAATTGGCACTAACAGTCCCCTTCTGGCTGGGTCTCATATACAATATTTTGCAACAATTATCTGAGTGATTACAGGTCGCTCACTGCTTTTCTTACATCTATAAAGACCGTTGCGCAGGTTCTGGAAAAGGGTGCCCTGGCTCTTCTTAACAACTCCTTTGCTAAGGAGAAGTTGTCTATAACCATATGAGACAACCGTTCTTTCCACACCATCCCACCTGAGCACCCTCAGCACGAGTTGGGCAGTGACCAATGTGGTAATTAAACAGATTGCATATATCTGCACCAAGACCCAGATGACCGCATCTCACGCTAGAGTCAAAAAATGAAGCTAGAATTTGGCAATTGAAACAGAACTGCAAACCTTATCCCTCTTAGCTGGCTGAATGACTGGGAATCGCTCAATAAGCCCTTTGCTCAGAATTTTCACCGCAGTATTTGCGGGCTGCCAACAATACATTTTCCCACTAATTTAAATAGTAGGAACACCCTACCCGCTTCTTCATTCATAGCAAGAATTGAGATCTACAGTGCAAGATATCACGGCCTTGAAGATTGGCACTAACTCTACAATGAAAAAAGAATCCATAACACATTAGCTTACTGATTCTACTCCACCCTGTTGTAAGGCATGGAGGATCTGAGTTGGCTTTGATTCCAAGCTGACAATCCAATCAGCCCTCAGAGGAACCAAGCATCTGCTATCAGTGTGGCCCAAGTAACCTTCTATCTGAGTAGGGCTCAATTATTTCAGCAGGAGCATGTTGGCTTAGATATGCACCGTGCTGATCCAAATGCTCTACAGAAAACGGAAAACTTTAAAGATTGTTGGGGGGAAGTTTTTTATTTAAAAAATAAGGAAATAGAATAAAATAGGCCAGTGACCTCATAATTAAGAGCACTGGCCTTTATATAGGGAAGAAATATTGCAGTTTGTGGTGCTGTTCTTAGGTTCTGCAGCTCTTGAGTTAGCATCTTCTCCAGCTTCTGGTTTCTGGGTTTGTGCTTGAGAGGAGATAGTCAGTTTGCAAGTCGGCATGAAAACTGAGGGTGGGGGAGTTGATGGGGCATCCCATGATTGTCTATTCTAGATTTAATTTTCTTTAAAATTTTTAATAAAATTCTAAATTGAGGCGCACTTTATATTTGGAGGTCTGGAACTCAATCTAAAGTGAATTTCTTAAGATATTGGAAAGCGTATTGGGGAAATAATGGAAGTGAAAGGAAAATTGAAGTCAGAATTTTTAGTATCTCTTTGAAAAATCAAATTTTTGTATCTGGGACATTATAAAACCGCCAGATTTTTTTTTAAAAGTCAACTGTTTGGGAAAATGGGTGGCGATACTGGGGGACTTACCTGGAGTACTTCTGACGCTTTTGGTATAGTTGGAAATTTCTATACACATGATATTAATCTTGTCAACTTACTGAGTAAAAGACAGTGGGGGATTGGAGTGAGCACAAACATAGGATTTTTCTGAAAATAATGTTTTCCTTTTCTATATGAAAAGGAGTATTAGGCACCACCTGGCTTCTTGCCCTTTTTGGAAAGCCTTACAACTGTTTTTTCTGACCAGGTTGACCCAACAAATACCTGACCCTCTTATGGCTGCTCCAGCGCCTTCCACTGACCCACAGTCAGACAAAGCTCTTTACCTCCTATCACATGTCAGGAGGTTATTTGTATCCTCCTTAAATCTCTGAAGCTAGATTCTCCAGGCTCTGAAGGCATACCTTTTGTGGTATATCTTCTAGAGCCCATGATGATAGCAAAAAGTTTCCATGGTCTTTTCACCTCACTTTTTGGCGCAAGGCAAGATCCTCCAAGGTTCTAGATGTTCAATTACGACCTTCATTCAAAAGAAGTCAAACTTTGATAACATGTCCAACCGGCGCCCTATAGCATTGATTAATGCAAACCACATTTTGTTCACAATGCTTATGGATATCCGCATATAAGCATGGGCGTCACTCCACCTGAACTTCTCCCAACATAGTTTTATTTTGGCAGGTCATTATACGTATCTCATAATGACCTCCAGAGACTTTGACTACTAACTCATATAGGGCAAATGGCTTTGTGGCTCTTCTGAATATGGAGATGGCTTATGTTTGGGTTGCCTGGAAGTACATAGATGCTTCGTTAGCCCTCTTCCACCTTCCCTCTACAGTGAGACGTTAAATCTCCACTCTCTATGGCCAACTCTATACCATAGTTCTTTTATCTACAGGATTTACAGTAGCATTTACTGTTTAGCAGGGTCTCCTACAAGGTAATCCTATGAACCCCATCCTTTTCTATATCACTCTCAATCCCCTATTAGTCTCCTTGCAGGAGAGGCTTATGGGGACCATAGTACCAGGTAAGGCCCCTGCCTGCACTATATCATTCATGGATGAAACTGCCATCACATTTGGATGCCCTGAGGACACCACCTTTGCTGCTGTGATCTTGAGAGGTCACTCAGTCATCCAACGCTAAGGTCACAACTCCAAAACAATGGTACTATAGGTTGGCACAACCACTTTCCTACCATTTAGTCTGGAGCCTACATGCAAAACCTTTTGCCACCTATTGGTCCTGACCAACTCACAAGGAGTAGTACTCAATGTTAATAAGGACTTGATCCTAGAAGCAGTGAACTTCAGGATTGCCAGCTGAAACAAATGGAATATCCCCATGTTCAGACCCTGATGGCCAAAGTGTTCCTCTTATCTAAAGTTTGGTTTCTTGAACATGTGCGTTATTTTCAGACACATTCTATATACAGCTTAACTTTTTCCTCTTCTGTTGGATCTGGGGCTTTAACCATCAACCCACGGCACTGTCAAAAATAGCCCAACTCCGCAATGAAAGGGCTTCTGGAAAACCTCTCCCATGTCGCCTCTATCTACCTGAAGCTCCTTCAACCAGTTTTCTGCTGCGATGCGCCCTTCATGCCCAACTGGGTGCCTGCCTCTGCTAATCTGCATCAGCATCTCTAGGCTTTCCTAGAGCATAACTGACACCTTTAGTAAATTGGCTTACTAACCACCTAAGCCATTGCATGAAACCCTCCTCAAAAACATTGGGATCAAAATTTTCATGTCCTGAGATGAACGGACGCACAGGTGTACCACGCCTTCCCATACAGAAGGGATGGCCTATGCCTCAGTCCCATCACCATATGATAGTACACAATGAACGGGTAATCATAACTCGCCTCAACACCTAAAACAGATCTTTAATATTTTCACGTCTTCTTGAAATTTTCTTTCCCTCAGTGAGAATAAACCTTTGAAGGCTCTAGAAGGATGTGTATGACCCAATACTTTCAGTGAAGGTGTCTAATATCCCATGGTGGTACTCAATTTTCCCTACAGGACATTGGATCAAACTGGCCCTACTTTCAAACCGCAGCTGCCCCCATTGTTTGGAGTCTATTAACCCATCTATACTACATTTTCACCTGCCTGGGTGTCACCGCATTCTTTCCTAAGGTCCTTGTGATCCTCCATGCCCTTCTGTAGCCTGGCAACCCTGTTCAAGAGATGTTCTTTAAGATAGCTTACCTATATGCCACTAATTCCTTTGAGTCCTTGCCTCTGCCATGGCATTATGAACTATCCACAATTTATTCCTTCGGATAGCTTTTGACTTGCAAGTATGAGCCTACAGAACATTACACACTTCAATGTCACTACGAGATGTTTTTGAAAGTCTCAACTATGTTGCCAACCTTCCCAAGCGTTCTCAACTGCACTAAGCTCTATTGCACTAACCCCTCTTTTTCTCAACTTCTTCTCACTCCCTTCCCTTGCCTCAGCCTCTTAGAAGCCCAGGCATAATTACATAACATTGATGACTCCCACCTTGGTTTGGGATCGTCTAGCACTAAAAAATAGAAACCTACAATTGAGCTCTATGGTTCTACAATTAAGAGTGATATTTACTACATAATCCTATAAGATACTGTTAAACTTAAGCTGGGTAACCTATAGCCAATTTAGAATTTTGTCTTACAAGGCTTGATCGCTTATCTTACTAAAAATGCAACATGGCTTGAAAGCATGTGTACACTTTTTCTTGTTTACTGCACAGGTTTGAGGTATGAGTTTAACCGTTGTTTAATTAATATTTTAAAATAATTGTTTTAGTGATAATAGTATGAAGACTATTATCCAGCTGAGATTTTCACAAGGAAATATATCCGCTCAGGTTTCTTCTATGGATAGGTACTGGCAACCTTCTTTCAACCTATATGAAGGTCTTGAACAAATTCAGACAACAATGGAAACTATCCCTTCAATTCTGATCCCAAAAGCTCGCAAATTTCTGGATAACAATGGAACCTCTCCTTCCGCGCTTGATGCAAAAGATCTTGAGAACAAAAGACAGATAGATAATGAAAACTATATTTCAAACTCTTCTTAGGAGAATATTAAAAATAGTTGTTTTTATCTTAATTATTTTTTCTATAAGTACTTGTTTCTTTATATAAAATCAAAGGGACCTATATAAGGGAAATTTGGTGCCCAACTCTTCCGCTGGTGCCCCAATGGGAATGGCATTCATCCCTGATGAATTTAACCTTTCACAAATTGCCAAAATGATAAATGATGCATCTGCTCTTCCATCAACTTAGTCTGTATCCACTGCCAACTAGATTATAATCCATCCTGAGTTGGATTTAGTGAAGCGTTTCCTGACGCCTTCATCCAACCCCTGCGGATTAACCTTATAAGGCTAGAAACATGGTTAGGTAAAGAAACCGTTTACCCATTAATATTAGGATGCATTGCCTTTTAGGCTATCCTGAAAGTTGCTGCCAATAAAATCGTTGTCTATGCTCAGCAACTGCCAATAAACCCTTTATTGGCCAGTGGCAAACCCCAAATAATCCATGCTAGATAATCCAATTATTAATGCTTAAACTAATAATTGAAACTCTTGCCAACATTGTAATGGATCCTCCTCAATGGAAAAGATAGTAATCTGTTGGAATTGAATCTGGTGAATTAGGTTAATCTTCCCTTAGGAAATAAACCAACAAAATTATTAATTTTGATAGCTCCCAAATTCACTATAGGTTTTATATACATTTGAACCCTAGCAGATAGAACAGATATTCTTATACAATCCAACAAATTTAAATGATGTGGGCAATCAAAATTTCAGCACATCCCTCTCACTTGACCAGATTATCCATCAAAAATAGAGATTCAGGAGTGGATTCTTCTTCATTCTGTGGCCATAATTTACTAACATTATTGAAATCAATTTTAGTAGAGCTAGCTCTTCTCCTTGCTCAACGCCCCCTCTCATGCCCATTCTAGCAGCGCATCTCCTCTTCCCCTTTCCTATTCACTTCCACCTCATATGAGCACAGTTTCTCCAGGGTCACTCAGTCAGTTTTGCTAATGATGCACTTAAGAATGCCTATATTCCCCAAGTTGGGATTTAACAAAGCTATATTTTATGGCTACCTGCCATACAAGAATTATTAAATCAAACTCATCAATAAATTCTTCAATGCCTGTTTTCTCTCATATCAGGGCTCTCACAGCTTCAAACCATACAATGATTTCCTTGGTCATCCTTGCCAGATTATTCCTAAATGCCTGTATTCCCCCAGGTTGGGCTTCCCACAACCTGATGAGTGCAGATATTCAAATTTTCTTTCCTAATTTTATAAAGTTTCGAATACTCTTAAAAAAAGTTACATATATCTTCTCAAATTTACTTTGATGGTCTCTAAGAATAGAAGTTCTATCTATATAATTATCATTATTAACTCAAAAAAGGCCTAAATTTTTTATTATCAGAAAGACTTAATAATTATAGAATTGTAGAGGGCACCTTCAATTGGATCTTTTTAATCTCTGAGAGATTAAGTCTTCTATAATAACCTGATCAGAATAAGCGTGATTGTAAGAATTCGTTGTCCACCCTTAAGGTCAGGGCCTTTAAGAGGCTGTTTGATTATTATTAAACGTGGTTCCATAGGAATCTCTTAATGACTAGATTCCCTAAGGTAATCTCTCAATGATAATTAGTTGTTGAGGCTACTATGTTCGCTTTAAACAGGAAAGGTCTTCTGTGTAAAAAGGCAAAGTATTCACTAGTAAAAAACGATAAGGAGATCTGAAGATATTATTTTGTCAAAATTCAAAGTTATTTATAGGCTGCCAATGTCATAGTTGGAAAATGACATTATCCTTGGGACCAACGTTAGAGATAAAGATGCTTGCAGGGAGGCTAAGAAGGTGAAGTAAGTAGGCCTCCTTGATCTCAAGCATACCATAGACCAAAGCTGGGTAAAGGAAAAATATGCCCAAGTTGGTCCTATGGAAGCAAGCAAAGTTTGGCCCAATATGAGAGTAGGGGCGTTAAAACAAACTAGCTTTGTTGCAATGGAAAACGGTTTGCTTCAGTTTTTGGGGGAACAGGGTTTCAAAAATCCGTTTGGTTTTTTCACTCTCCAGCTCAGGTCAGCTGTTTTTACAATCAATCACCCAAGTTCAGTCAATTACCCAATATAGTGTTTTTTCCAATTAAAGCATGTGCCAATTGGTGCTTCATCTTAGACCCGCTTCCCTTAATTGAGTTTTTGCCTGAATTCCCTTAAACTTCCCATGTCAAGACCAATCTCCCCTGTTGGTTTTTCTCCCCATAAATAAAATCCCTTGCTAAGTATACCATTTTCATATTTATGATCTCTTGGAAAATACTGTGTGCGGACCTCTTTGTGGAGCTCTCACGCTACATTAACCTTTCCATTCTATAGATAATTAAATTATTCCTTTGGCACCGTCAGGCCACCCAGGCTCCCTCCAACCTGGGACGCCTATACCTTCCTACTCAGTGCACCGCATCTTTTTTGGTTGGTTACTTAATCTAATGATCGCACTTTCCTACTTATTATTGCTCTAGCACCCTCTTCTGGTCTCTAGTAACTTTTATCCTAGTGACTAGTTCCCTGTTGTTGGCCCTGTGCACCATGCACTACTACGCTGGGAATAGGAGAGTCTTAGATAGTCTCTTAAATTAGTCGACCAACCACTTTATGTGCATAAACTTTTTCCATGTGGGACTTTCACAAAGCGTAAATGGTGTACACTGGCTGTGGGCTTTGGGTGTGGTCAGACGCTCCTCTGTTTCCTCTTTTCCCAAAGGTTGGAGCATCTTGGCGCTATTTTGGCTGTCTTTTACTGCAAAGTACCTACCTTTTGTGCTTGTACATGGTGGATACAGACGCTTTGTGGTCCAGAAGTTGTAATTCCCCAACTATCTTCCGAAATTTACAAAATCAATCTAAACAAATGGGCTTTACCTTGGCAGCATGTTCAGACAGTGCTGGCGGAATCTTTGCAGATGGCCTGAGGGTGTTGGCCTTGGATAATGTTGGGCAATCTGTTGCTGTTATGGGAATAGGGTCATTCGCGTCTAAAAACGCGTTTTTAAACGAAAACACCATATATATCTCATAACCATATTTTCTCTTATGGCTCAGAGATGGAGCCTACTTCTGTGTAACAAATCACCCAAGAAGACCCCCATCTGACCTCTTCTATGATTCGCAGCATTCAGGAGGTTGAAAAGGAGCTGCGTTTACAATATAAAAGTTCTATGCCACTGCTAAAGATATAGTGGGTTTATGTGGCCTCAGTAGTAAGAGTGGCCAAATATCCCTCTCCATTCTTTGATTCAAAAACATACCAGGGTGACATGTTAATACCTGATGAAGAGTTGGTTGGTGAAGTACTGGCGTTTTCTGCTTTAAATAAAGACCATTTGGGGTATTTTCTACTGACTGCTACCCTTTCCTCCCCTTTAGGGAAATTCAGCACCACTATTCTGGTGGATACTGGAGCTTCTAAAACTTTATGGACCAAAGCCTAGCCAACTACCTTGAGTTGAGTTACGTACCAGGTGATATAGTTAAAGGAGGGGCTTCTCAAGGTATTCCCACGCCGATATTTGGGGTTTAGTGGACTACCAAATTGCAATTATCATTTGGCTGACAGCTTTCAAGCTATCAAAAACCTCTTGTAGCCATTATTTTGGGTGTAGAGTGGTGGCGGAAGTTTGATGTCAGGACTAGCTTGAAAGAAAATACCTTATCCCTCACATTAAAAAATGGTCACACATTAGTAGTTCCTTTGTCTGAGGCTAACGTCCAGAGTGATTTGCCCCACTGGCAAAACATCCACACCCTCAGTCTCTCCCCAATGCTGAATCCCTCTGTGAAGGTTCCCCTACCTTCTTTTTTGGAGGGTTTGGAAACTTCCTTTGATGCAGCTTCAGCTAATGCACTACCTGATCATTCTAAGTTCAATTGTGAGTTCAAGCTCACCATGGATCTGGTGCATATATCTTCTCCCATATACCCATTGACTGTTTGGGATGAAGAGGCTTTAAACGTGTGGGTGAAGGAGAAGTTAGCCAAAGGCGCGATTTTCAGCGTACCTCCCCTGTTTGCTCCCCGCTTCTCTTTGTGGAGAAGCGATGGAACTTTATGCCCTTGTGTATATTATGGGAATCTAAACAATGTTACTGTACCAGACCTCCATCCCATCCCTTTGGATTCACAGATTGCACGTTATGTGGAGAAGGCTAAAGTCTTCTCCAAGCTAGATTGCCTCAATGCGTTCAATAAGATCTGGATAAAAAAGGGACAGTAGTGGTTAACCGCATTCCATACCAGAAAAGGGATTTTTCCAGTTTTGAGTCATGCCCTTTGGGTTTAAGAATGCCCCTGTTATCTTCCAACGCCGCATTGATGCTGTGTTGAGGGACTTGTTGGGGTATGCGCGGTTGCCTACATGGACGATATCCTGGTGTTTTACCCTGATCATGAGTCACATGCAGTAGCCTTCAGCAAGTGGTGGAGAGGTTAATGGCAGCCCGCCTTATGCTAAAGATCAATAAATGTGAATTCTTCAAGTCCCATGTCACTTTTCTGGGCAACGTCGTGTTTGACCAGGGACATCTGATAACTTCAGACAAGGAGAAGGAAATTCGTGAGTGGCCCACCCCACTTCAACAAGGAGTTGGGAGAGTTTTGGGGACATGTACGTTCCTCAAAAAGTTCACACCCAATCTTTCCGAGGTGGCAGAGCCTTTGTATAAGGCTAGCGGTGCAAAGTTTCTTCAGTGTCCCCCATTTTGGAGGATGATTTCCAAGCAGTAAAGTGCACCATGTTGACATGTCCATCCTTACCATGATAAACCTTCAAAAGAGTTCATTGTGTCTTCTGATGCCTCCAACTTTGCCATAGCGGCTGCCTTGTTACAAGTAGGCGAAGATGGGATAGAGCATAAAGTGGGATATTTTTCTAGGAAAATGTCTCATCTGAGTTGAATTACGCCGTTCACAACAAAGAGTTACTAGCATTGGAGGAGGAGCTGACTTATTGGTGTCACCACTTGCATGGCTCCTCCCAACTTTTCCGTGTATGTACAGATCACCGTGCCTTGCTGTACTACCTCGCTCCTCATGTCCTAATCTCATGGAAAACCCATTGGCATGAGACCCTTGCCCAATTTGTATTTTATTATGAGTTCACCAAGGGCAAGGAGAATGGTTTGGCGGATGATTTGAGCTGCAACCCTGCTTTAGGTCCTGATACAAAGGAGGTAGAGGTTCATAACACCCAGTTGATGATTCCGCCAGGTAAATTTTTTTCTCAACTTCCCATTTCCATGGCAGCCACGCTAGCGCTTGCACCTCTGGAAAATGAAGAGGAATACAATATTTTCAGAAAGGTTTTCCTTTCTCAGCCAATATCAGCTGAATATACTATGGTTCTTGCTAAGAGCGCTCTGAATCAGGAGGATCTAACCAGGGGTTATCACGTAAAGGATGAGATGGTGTGGTTTCAGGGGCGTCTATGGGATCCTGCTGGACCACTGCGCCTGGAAATCATCTGGGACCATCGTGATGAAATCACCGTTGGTCGCCCCGTGAAAGCAAAGACCTTGGAGTTAATACGACGCATCTACAATTGGAAGGGCTTGCCTGCTCAGGTTGGATTGTATTGTAAAGAGTGCCTGATCTGCAATCAAATGAAACCAAATCGTCAACCTTTAGCAGGGTTGTTGGTACCAGTCCAAAAGGCTGAAGGACCCTGGACTTTCCTATCAGTGGAATAATTGTGAATTACCTTTCTCTGATGGTTATAATGCCATCATGGTGGTGGTGGACCGTTTTATGAAGTTCGCCCACTTTATTCCTTGCAGAATGACAATAACTACGTCTGAGATGGCTAGGCTCTTCGTCACTAATGTGTTTGCGCTTCATGAGGTTCCCCAAGAAATTATCAGTGACTGGGGACCCCAGTTTACCTCCATCTCTTGGGAAGAGTTGTGCAAGATTCTTCATATTCGCCCCTGCCATTCAACTGCCTATCACCCCAATTCAGATGGGCAAACTGAACGAGTGAACTAGTTCTTGGAGCAGTTTCTGCGGTGTTACACCGCCGTGGATCATTCAGATTGGGTTTCTCACCTTCCTATGTCCCAATTTAGCTACAACAACACTTTGCATTTTTTGATTGGTTGTTCCCCTTTTTTCGTTAAGCATGGTTTTAACTCCGCCTTTAACATGGATCCCAGCTGTGTATCCAAAGTTGAAGCGGTGGTGGACTTTGCCAAGACTATCAAGACAGTCACCATGAGGTTTCCATGAGTTTGGAGGCGGCAATGCAAGTTTATAAGGAGAATGCTGATGTTGAGTGACGAGTGGGTCCAGCGTACAAGGAAGAGGATCTCGTGATGCTTGATGCTCATAACATCCCTAATAAGCAGCCATGAAAAGGCTGGGACCAAAGAGGATTGGCCCTTACCACACTTGTTAAAAAGGTGGGCCATGCCTTACACCAGTTAGATCTTCCCACTTCATTTCAGATTTTTTCTGTCTTTAATGAGAGCAAATTGACGTTGTTCAAGGCCCCCCTGAGACTCCTGAGGCTTATCTCGTGGATGGGGCGCCAGAGTGGGAAGTGGATGAAATATTAGCCTCCCGCCATGTTAAAAGAAGACTTGAGTACCTGGTATCATGGAAGGTAATTGATGCTGCAGAAAAAGTTGGGTGCCAAAGCGGGACTGTGTGCATGCCCAAGACCTGATTTAAGCTTTCCATAGGCGTTTTCCCCAGGCCGCTGGATTTCAACCAAAGCAAACCATTGCCGCAATGAAGTTGGCCCCAGCCCATAAGAACTTTTCCCCTGGCGCAAGCCCTTGGAGGGGGGTTGAGCCCCATCAGGAGGAGAGGGTAATGTCATGGTTGGAAAATGACATCATCCTTGGGACCAACGTTAGAGACAAAGATGCTTGCAGGGAGGCCAAGAAGGTGAAGTTAGTAGGCCTCCTTGTTTTCAATCATATCATAGACTAACACTGGGTAAAGGCAAAGTATGCCTAAGTTGGTCCTATGGAAGCAAGCGAAATTTGGCCCTGTATGATGGTAAGGGCGCTTACATAAACTAGCTTTGTTACAATGGAAAATGGTTCGCTTCAGTTTTTGGGGGAACGGGTTTCAAAATCCGTTTGGTTTTTTCACTCTCCAGCTCAGGTCAGCTGTTTTTACAATCAATCACCCAAGTTCAGTCAATTACCCAATATAGTGTTTTGTCCAATTAAAGCATGTGCCAATTGGTGCTTCATCTTAGACCCACTTCCCTTAATTGAGTTTTTGCCTGAATTCCCTTAAACTTCCCATGTCAAGACCAATCTCCCCTGTTGGTTTTTCTCCCCATAAATAAAATCCCTTGCTAAGTACACCGTTTTCATATTTATGATCTCTTGGACAATACTGTGTGCGGAGCTCTTTGTGGAGCTCTCACGCTACATTAACCTTTCCATTTTATGTATTATTAAATTATTCCTTTGGCACCGTCAGGCCACCCAGACTTCCTCCAACCTGGGACGCCTTACCTTCCTACTCAGTGCACCGCATCTTTTTTGGTTGGTTACTTACTCTAATGATCGCACTTCCCTACTTATTATTGCTCCAGCACCCTCTTCTGGTCTCTAGTAGCTTTTATCCTAGCGACTAGTTCCCTGTTGTTGGCCCTGTGCACCATGCACTACTACGCTGGGAACTAGAGAGTTATAGATACCCTCCTTAAAGCTGAGATATTTGGGTTTTCTTAAGGGTAACTTGGTGTGATAATATGGAACAAATAGTGTAAGGTGATCTCTTTAATGATTGGTAGGTGGTTTAGGTTTTCTTTGAATCTAACTCTCTTTTGCTAGGGCAACTGATTCTAGGGACCTCTGAATGGCAAGATCTTCACCAGATGACTCGATGCCTTTGTTAGTAGGATTGGTGGGTACTTCCAGAAGTTGATTTTCCTTTCACCCAATTAGTATTTTGTTATTCAAGTCAATCTAGATGCTTAATGAATAGGTGGAGCATTTACAACCAAGTTGAAATTTGGTTCAGGTTTAAATCCCGCTCAGGTCTGTCCAATTCTCAATATTCCTGACAAATTCAGCTTGTTCAAATCCCGCTTAGGTCTGTCTGATTCTAATTATTCCTGACTGTAATTTTGTTTAGAACACTTGATGAGACGAATTCACTAAAATCCCCCAGCAACCAGTGGAGGAATATTCAGGGTAATAAATTCAAGGACAAAAGAACTCAGCAAAATCCTGACACTTCCCCCCAAGATTTGATTGCAGAGGAGGATTGATCCTCAGAAACCTAGGATGAACATGATTTACAACTATATCACTCTCAGCATGAACAATCAAGTACTTCTGCCCTCTCTGGAAATAACTTGTTAGGGACTTGACCAGTAGGATTATAATTTCTCTAATCTCCCACCAGACTGAGAATGATAATACATAACGTAGTCTCCAATCTGATACTCAGGTAAAGTGGGCTTACGTTAATTACTCCTAAGGGTCTCCTTTTTGGTGATATTTACGTTTACTCCATTGCTTGATCCTGAAAGCAAATGATCTCATCAGCCAGATTTCGCATAACTAAATTTTAATTCTCTGGAACAATCTCAAGTATTGCCTGGACACTCAAGGGAGCAGAAGAATCTCTTCCATAGATACACTTAAAAGGTGACATCTTAATTTTATGATGGCAAATAATTTGGTAAGCAACAAAAGCACAAGGTAAATAAAGTTTTACTGAGATGGGTCAGAAGAGGTTCTTTTCCTAAAAAGGAGATACAGGTTTCATTGACTCGCTCAATAGCCCCATTAGTTGATAGGTGATAGGGAATGAAAACTGTTGAGCAGTGCTAAATAATTTTGACAGTTCCTGCATAAGCTGGGAGGTGAAATTAGTCTCATTGTCTGACATAAGGCTCTTGGGACACCCATGTTGAGTAATGATTTATCAGTAGAGGAACAAAGCAGTTGTCTTAGAAGAGGGAATGGCAATGGATATGGCCTTGACTCATTTAGTCAAATGGTCAACATCCATAATAATGCACTGGTGCCCTTGAAACCCTTGAGGCAAGGGCCCTACAACATTGAAAATCACCACTTCAAAATCTTTGGTTAGTAAAATCACTTGATGTTGGTAAATAGGGTTGGATGCCCCCTGGCTTTTACAGTTGAGGCATATATTAAGAACTTCTTTGATAAGACAGTCATATTATTACAATAGTATCTGAATTTTAACCACTCATGAGTCTTTTTAGGCCACGGTGAACTACTTGACCATGCCCTTCCATAACGGCATTGAACTGTGAATTTAGATGTAAAAAAGGCAACCATTTAAAGTTGACCCTCTTATAAAGAACTTCCTCTTGTTCATGGTATCCTTGGTAATAATCTTAAGTAAGTCTTGGATCTGCTTAAGATTTTCTATTTCACAGCTCAGGTTTACCAATTAAATCATATAATCGCTCCTCCTTATGGGGTCCAAGATTAGCACAGGCAGCCATTACAGGCCATCAGCATTTTAATGCTTAGTACCAGAGCGATGAACAATTTAAAAATCATAATTTTGCAATTTCAAGGCCCAACGAGCCAACTGCCCATCTGGATCCTTCATATTTTGAAAGCATCTTAAAGAAGAATGGTCAATAACAACAGAGAAGCTGTTACCATATAAGAAGGATCAAAATTGTATGTTTGCCATAGTTAGAGCTAGGCACTCCTATTCAGTTACGCTGTAATTTTGCTCAGCTTGGATAGGATTTGCTGTGGTAGGTCACATGATGGTCAATTTGATCTGCATCGTACTGAGACAGTATGGCCCTAATGGCAACATTACTCGCATCAATATGCAAAATATAAAGACATATAAAAGCGAGATGGATTAAAAAAATATCTTTGATTATAGCAGTTTGGAGAGAATTTAATGATTGTTCCTAAGCAGAGCCCCACTCAGAGGATACACCTTTTTGTAATAAACAGAATAAAGTCTAAGCCAAGTTAGAAATTTAGGTATTTCTTTTTAGTAATACCCAACTATCCCTGGGAAGCCCTGTAGATCATGCAAAGAGGCTGTAGGAGACATTTGACAAATGGATTCATTTTGTCCAGTAAGGGTTGAATCACCCTATCCAAAACCTTGTGCCCTAAAAATTCCATTTCACTCTGAAAGGAGAAACATTTGGAAGGTTTAAGCTTTAATGAAGAATTCTTAATTTGGCTAAAGTCTTCTTGTAAGTGACACAAATGCTTTTTAAAAGTCTTTAAAAACACGTTACTATCATCTAAACTCACCAAGTCGCTGGTCAACTTTAAGTCTCAGAGCATTTTATCCAATGACCTCTGGAAAGCGGCTGGAGCATTACTCAACCCTTGAGGCATATGGGTCAATTCATACAATCCAACACTAGAAATCAAAGCACATTTGGCCCAGTCTTCTGGACTAACTGTAAGGCCTAGCAGGAAAAATGGCTACAAATTGCTGGTGCCAATACCATCTTAATAGAACTAGCCACCCTGTACTAGAACTAAAAACCAAAATACAGGACAAGGTAGGATGCACTAGTTTTATTAAGAGTTCAAAGGTAGAATGATGGAGTAATGTTTTGAATATAAGTCTAAATCATTTATACTACTACATATACAATATAATAAATTGGCCTAAACTTTGAACCTCATTATCGCATGATTGGGACCTGCAACTGATTATTAATCAATTAATATGATTAATCAATTTGATTCTAGCTTTTCGAATGCCACCTTGATCCTTTTGATTGAATTAGTCTTTGCCGAGTTACGATTGTTCAAACTTGGCTATCCAAAAAATATACTTGTCAGAATCCTGACACTAACTCAATCTGCCAATAACTACTGGCTAAGTCCATTTCAAAAAAGTATGTAAAGCCATCAAGAAAATGGAGCGAATTATCAATCCTTTGTAAAGGATAGCTGTCTTGAGAAGTGATTGCACTATATTAAGATAATCCATAACCACCTAATGTGAGCCATCTTTCTTCTTCACCAATAACAACGGTGAGGCCCAGGGACTATTGGAAGGTACCAATAATTCCTCTTTCAGTAATTGATATAATTCCTTGGTGGCCTGAACCTCCTCAATCTTTGAATTCCAATAAGGCTTAGCCCAAATAAGAGGATGCTCCCCAGATTTAATGGTATGCATCACTCCATTCATTTTACTGAAATCGTAGGTTTGCTTCACAAAAATATCTGAATATTCCTCACTTATTCGATGCACTAGTTTTTCCTGGTCAGTAGTAAAATGTTTCCCAATTCCAGGACCTATAGTAAGGATTTCCTGATGAGATTCCAGTCCAAAATCTTGTAGACTCCCAAAAGCCTTAACATCATAAATTGGAGAGAGAGGTAATAATTTATTTGGGCTATTGGAGTCTTCTGATCCACAGTTTTAAGTTCACTAGTAAGGTTTGCCATTAAGACGGGTAGCATTCCAGAATATGCATAGTCCAACACCCCTGGACAAGGCAAAACCTCCTTAACAGAGGGTTTGAAACGCCCTGGATCTGTAATAAATGGCCCTTGGGTATAGCGAAATGTAAAAAGGTATCAACAATAATCTGAGATTTTGGAGGAATAACAATGATATTAGGAGAGAAAATAGGAATACCTTCTTCAAAGTCAGCCATCTTGTGGGTTGTTATACTTGAGCTCATTCAACATAATGCTGGGTATAATAGGACCTTTTTGTCCCCTCTAACAAACAATCCTGACGCTTGGTATGTTGAATAAGGACATGCTCAGATAAGAGTAATGGAACCCAATACCTAAAAGGGGTAGAGAAGAGTCAGGCTAATTACTAATCCCATCAAATTACTGCAAAAATTGGGTCTCTAAAAGAAAGTCATAACTCAAATTGCTCAACATGATGCAGGTACCATAAAAGCTAACTTCTTAATCTATAATGGAAGCGATGGAAAAGATCCAATTGACCGCATACTTTGGGGCCCGCAGTCTTATACTTCAAAAAATGGTAAATGTTAATCTTAAGTTTGATCCACTTTGTCAGCTTAGAAGAGACTACATTCATGAGGGAGCTGGTATAGATGATGGCCTATGAGGAGACATTGGTTTACTCAAGGTCAATTTGAGTAATCATACTTTCAAATTGAGAAGGTAACGCCAACAAGGATGTCAAGGCATTAGAAGGAGAATTTTCATCTTTATAAATTTATCTGGGATATGGTCACCCTGATTTTTATAAAATTGGTATTGAGATGATAAATCTTATTATACTTGTCTTCCTTTTTCTTCTCATCCACATTTTTCATAAAATAGCAGCCTTCAGTATTAAATACTAGTGTCATAATTACATTGAATAGACCAAGATTTTTTCAGATATGGCATACACTTTAGGGCAATTTGATTTCAGGGAATTATAGATGTGGGATTTTTTGGTGAATTGAAGTGGCAGTTCTAACAAGGCCTCCTTAATGTCCAAGATACTTCAGAAAGCTTTTCTTTACACTATGTAAGGTAGACTTGCCACTGAGTTTGGGAAGTAAATGCTGCAAAATGGTGGTAATAGCATCATCAAGATTTAACTGACCACATGCCACCAAAGTCTGCACCTCCTTATAGAAGCAATGCGCTAAATCCCTAATATATTTATTTTGGAGGGGATGTATTCCCATAAACGCCTGTTTTAGAGAGGATAATGTCCCCTCACTACTGATTTCCTTTAGCAGAGCCTCTTTTTCTTGAGACCAAGTAAATCAAGTTAAAAATGGGAACCATAATGTCCTGGGCCAACCATGAAAACAATTGGGCAAGTAATTCATTTTTTAAAGTCAAATGCCTATCCCAGAGCCTTCTCATATAAGTAAAGGAAGAAATGATATTCCCCTCCCAAGAGGATACTTATCCTTACATATCAAATAACTCATAGGAGCATTATATGTTAAGACATGAACCTCAGGCTGCTCCAGTTGGGTGGAGACGTAGTGATTAAAGTCAGAGGCTTGGGAATGATATTGCAGGTGCATATTTAGAACCTCAGTGAAAGTCTCATTAATATGATGGTTTAACTCCAAATGACCCACTTTGGCATCTACCTTTTTTGTTAATTCAAGAAGTTGCTCTTGCTGCGCCTGGAATTTAAGCTCCAAGGAATCAATATTAGTTTGGTGAAGGTTCCCCTTGGATTCTCATGCTTTTAAAGATATATCAATATCCTTAGCCCATTTGCCCAGGTTATTCAGCTCGTTAGATAAGGATTGGTGCACTAAGAAAGGGCCTATCAGAAAATCTTTTTTCCAAACAGTGGGCTTCCCTAGTGTACCAGGCCAAACAATATGGAGACTGACTGATCCTTGCTGTTTCACATTCATAGGTGTACCAACCCCCTACAAGTCCACATCTGGCCCACCAACCCAGCAGACCAACAATTTTTCCTTAGCCCTGTAGTCCATCTTGGGTGTGCCCTGGCAAGTCAATTCCCCCATCCTGGGCAGCTATGGAACTCCTGCGCTGCACCACCTCAAGGCTGACGGCCAGCAGCACATCATCATTGGTGGCCAGTTGGCCAGGTTCCTGTCAGTTCCTCATAGGGCTGAGGTATGGGAGCTGGCAGCGTTGGCCACTCCAGGAATGTCACCCTGCGCCTACTTTGGGGATCTCCAGTCCCACTTTTTCCTAATCTAGCAGACTAACTACTAATAACTAAAATAAGTTGGGTAAAAGAGAGTTCTTTATTTGGAGGGAAGAACAACTATTTATACTCTAGGCTACTGCGCCTATGAAAACCCCTTGGACATCCAAGCCAGAACCTCAACCAATTTCAGTCATCCATAGTAGTGATTGCCTCCCATTCTGCTCGTCCCAAACACTAAATATTATTTCAACTTATCCTTGGCACAAGTCACCAGTCAGCTGTATATAAATTAGTATTAAAATAAATAATTTGAGCATTCTTGGCATAAGTTACCAGTACTCCAAATTTAGGCAGCAAATTGATAATTAGACGATTGATAATAAATACTTAAAATTCCGTGGGAAAATCCCACAATCATTTTTATGGCAGTTGTCGTTGAGATAAGATTCCACTGAACTTAAATTGAGGCAACAAAATCATCATCAGACGGTTAATACAAATACTTCAGCTTTCCACCAGAATTTCTTGCAATCACTACGATTTTGCAGTTGGCACCAAGCTAGGAATTTTCTGAATATAACTAATCAATAATATAATAACATTAAATGATATCAAAATAGGTATTAGCTGGAAATCATGCCTGACTAACAGACACCCCTAATTCGATATTATTGGGAGGAAACCGTCTGGTTAGTTTTTGACAGGGCCAATAGTAGTTCCATCAAGAGTCAAGTTACTAGCCTGGATTACTTTGTGAAATTGTACTCACAACTGTTAATCATCTCAGAGAGGGAACTAATATTAGCTTCAGATGAACTACTAGATCCTTCAGGCCCAAAATACTGAAGGGTCCTGGAGGCCAAGGAGGTCCAACAGCACTCAGTGGTCTGGGAAGTCCAGGCAGTCCTACTGGACCAGGAGGTCCACCTTGCATGGGAGGTCCAACTAATCCAGAAGGTCCTGTGGGCCCTCAAGGTCCCATAGGCCTTTGGGCCCAATAGGTCCAGGGAAACCTACTGGTCCAAGAGTATCTGGCACTCAAGGCAGGCCCATAACTATGGGAGTTCCCTCCACATTGCTGACTCAAATTTAAAAGTCAGAGAATAGTTATTATAATTGAAAGAGACAATTTTTAATTTTCTTTTCCACCGCCTGACTTTAGATCAAAAGCAAGTATTATTGTCTTTCCGTTTGACTTGAACTTCTTAAATTCATTTCACCAACTGAGAGTCAATGAATCTAGATACTCTGTGGTCAAGTTGAGCAATTTGCTACTGAACATAATTAATGAGATTACAGTTACTAATAATTGCATCTCAATTATCCTAACTATACTTGGAAGAAAATTGAAGGACTGAGAAACATACTTGTTCAAATATTGAAGTCCTATCAAAAGGTTAGGTATTTCTTGATGACGTATTCTCACTACTTGAAAAAAGTGGTACAACACCAGAATGCACAAACTGATGTAAATAAGGCTGGTACTAACCCTTGGCAACTGAGAGGTTTGATATAAATCCCTCATGGTAGAGGGCACAGCACTGGCATGAGACTGAGTAGAACAGATTCCATAAAAAAGGACCCCATTGAGTAATTTCTGGATGGTGTCTTGTAAAGCTTCAGGCTGCATTTGAAAATTCATAATAAAACAAAAGTTAGGACCATTAAACTATAGATTAACAATGAATTCCTGCATAGATGGTGCCCTGGGAATTTTGGTCCAGGAGGAATGAACCCAGTGCAAAATACTGCCATGTTCATGGTTCTGAGACTCTTTGGGAAAAAAAGGAGAATCCCTTTTAGTGATTGACATTTTCATTGGTGCATAACTCAGAGTGGCCCCTGTAGTGAGCACTACTTTTAAAGTTTCAAATTATACTTCAAAAATGGCAGATATTCTCTTGAATTACTTTGGTGGACTCTCCAAAAATAAAAGTTTTAATATATAATAATTGTTATTAACTCAAAAAAGAATTAACTTTTTATTATTGGAGGGACTTAATATTAATAAGGTTTGTAGAAACTTGCCTTCAATTAGATCTTTTCAATCTTTGAGAGACAAATCTTATAAAATCACCTGATTGGGATAGGTGTATTTATGTTTAGAAGATTTGATGAGAATAAATTCACTAAGTTCCCCCTCAGCAACTGAAGGAGGAATATTGGTAATAAATTTAGGGATGAAAGAAGTTGGCAAAATCCTGACATAGCACCTCTTCATGACAGACCCAATTTTTTCAAAAGCTGGTCCTGCCAAACATTCATAGTCTCTTTAAATCCGTTGTAATTCATCACCCTTCTCCCTGCAAAATGATGAAAGGTGTGAATACTACTGGATACTCTCTATTTTGGCAATAACCAATTTTTTAATATATTTTTTGTCTTTCCTATTTTTGAATATGATCCTATCATAAAAGGATATAAATTTATTATTTTTTCACATTTATATATTTTTATCTCTATGATTTTTATATTATACTATTTTTATATTTTTTCCTTTTAGATCCAATTCTTAAGTATCTACTATGGAACCAATACACTATAGAACCATCAACAATATTTATCAGCATATAGGCATCTTTTGCTGACTTGGTAAAATCTGAATTGTCCCAACCTTTAGAATTTGTTCTCATCTTTTCACTAATTTTAACAGATCTTAATCTTAATCCATTTATTGGAAGCTGGCAATTGATCCCACTGGTATCATAATAAGCGACTTTATCACCAATCACTAACTCCTTTTAAACAGATTGATCATTTTTCTTCTTCAATTTAGTGTAAGCCTTATTTGCCATTCCTAACGTTCAAATGGATCCTTCTGACAGATTTGAAAATGATCACTTAATTGCACGGATTAGTATGTAAATTTTAGCTTCATCTAACCTCATTATGAGTGGATCATTTTTGTTCTTGGCGTTTTGTGCCTTTTCCATTAACTGTTGAGCGTAAGGACCAAGTTATTTTCTTCACAAAATTTCTGGATCAATCATAATTATTTTTCATTTTGCTCTCATGACAGATTTTATATTTTACATTAGTCTTAATACAGCAGATTATTCCTGGGTCCTCTACAATTAAATCAGAAGTATCTACTCTATAGGGGAAGATATCTGGAAGAACAGTTTTATTGCAACATTATATTGACCCACATCTAAGGGTGGTTAGTCTGGTTAGGCAATTCCTGATTCCACACTAGTGCAGGTTTTGTTCAATACAAGTTCAAATCTTGTACTGGCTAGAAAAATTCTTGGTGTGATATATTTGTCCCAAGGTTGACCTACCTCAAATACTTTTTTTAGATTACTCCACATCTAGACTGATGAACCATTTCCCAAATCTTGATTAGTTTCCACATCTTGAGGCAAAACAAGATCCACTTTTCCATTTAGCTTCAACCCCAACACTAGGTGACAAAATGTCAAGCCACACCACATTTATGGCAACAGTTTTGCAATTATCCGTCCATTTTTGTTCATTGGGTTTTTTCTTAGTTGAAACTCTATTCTTCTGAACATTAAATTTTCATATATTCTTGCCTTAAAAATCCACCATAGTTTGATCCTCATCAGCCAGAATATCCTCAATAGTTAGATTAGGTAGATTAAACATAAGCCTAACTTTTTCATATATTCACCCATTTTTGACATAAAAGTCTGAATTGCATGCATAAGACCATGATGCAGTGTAGATCTCTGTAGGTCCAAAGTGCCATCTGCATTGCAATACATGAATTGAAAACTGATAATTCTTTTGCTACCACCAGGATTTGTTTTTCTTTGGTAAATTGGTCAGCAAAAGTGGCTAATGTTTCATCTTTCTTAAAATGAGTTCCCATATGCTCCTGTTTGCAGCTAGCCATTAGCTCAGGGCTACCAAACTCAGTAATGATTGCTTCTTTGCAATCATTGTATGACCAATTATCTCCGTTGAGATAGGGTATCAACATATTTTAGTAATCTGTGCCTAAGCAGTTCATAACTGTTACTGCTTTTTGTTGGTTGCCATATCTGAACAGCATCATTTTGAATGAGTGGAAAAACGCTGGTGTGTTATCCTAATAAAAAATAGATAATTTTAGTGTATTTTGATTTTCTTCTGTCATTACTGTAATGTAAATACTTTTTTGGTAACCCTTTCAACTATTGGGGTCTTTTCAGCAGTCATCCTTGATAGTTTTTTGAAGGCCACAGGCATGTTTCTTAGTGCCTGCACTATCTTAAAAGAACTTTGTTTCATATTTATCATTATCAGCTACATCTGCCTCTTTCTTCACACAGTTGTACTTTGTGATGGTCTAGGTCATGTAAACACTTTAGGACTTGCATTACATTTTATTGAATTCAGCAGAATTGTTCTCTATCCACTTTTCTATCAACCTTTTGAAAATTAACTCCAATTAATTTTGTCCTCTTTCACTTCAAAAAAGTGACTTTTCTATATAGATTATTATTACTATTTTTGACCTGCTCTATTTCCTCCTTAGCATTCATTACTCACTCTGCCAAGTATTCAGATCAGATTGAGAAACCAAATTCAGTGTATTCTTGTTAACTGTCTCTAGTTTTGTCCACAGTTTGTAAAGTTCATTCTTGCACAATATTCTGTAATAATATTGGATACAATCTTTGGCTTGAAAACTCAACTACCCTATAGTGAGACCAAATGTAAACTTTTTCCTGTTTACTGAACAGGCTCAAGATGTGCATTAAACTATATTAATTAAATAATATGATAATAAATATGGGTTAGTGATAATATTATAAAGACTATTATCTAGCTGAGTTTTTTTACAATTAAATATATCTGCTCAGGTTTCTCCTATAGATAGGTATTGTCAACCATCCTTAAATCTACATGAAGGTTCTTGAAACAGCCCAGACAACAAGAGAAAATATCCCTTCAATTCTAATCATAAGAGTTAGAAAATTTCTAGATACCAAGGGAACTTCTCCCTTCCACTCATGATGCAAAAGCTCTTGATAACAGATAATTAGTTAAAATAAACTATCTCTCAAACTCACCACCTAGTGCTAAAAAAAACTATCCCTCAAATTTTTCTGAGGATAATATTAAAATAAGTATATTACTATTTAAAATAATTATCTTCTGGGAGTGCCTGTTTCATTATATAAATTTAAGGGGCATATATAGGGAAATTTGATGCCCAACTTTTCTGTTGGTTCTCCAATAGGAATGACATCTATTCCCAATGAATCCAACCCTTTAAAGATTGCAGTAATGATGAATGATGCATCTGCTCATCTATCCATCTAGTTCATATCCACCACTGACTAGATTACAATCCCCTGGGTTAGATTTAGAGAAAGTATGTTCTGACACCTTCATCCAACCCCAATGGATTAATATCATAAAACTAGCAACCTGCTTAAGTAATAGGACCTTTTACCTACTAATAGCTGGTCATGTTGCCTTTTAGGCTACCCCCAAATTGCTGCCAATAAAAGTGTTGTCAATGCTAAGCACCATCCAATAAACACTTATGACAGGAAACAAATTGCGGTTGATCTGTGCAAGATAATTTAATCTTTAATATTCAAATTAATCAAAACTCTTGCTAACATTGTCAGGGATCCTCCCCGATGGAACATTAGAAATCTGGCAGAATTGAATCTGGAAAATTAGATAATATTCTATTGGGAAATAGACTAACAGTAGTTATAAATTATTGATAACTCCCACATCCACTACTAGTTTTTCATATTATAAATTGAACCCAAGAAGATAGAACAGATTCTATTATAATCTAATAAAGCTGGATGATGTGGGCAATTTCAAAATCCCAACAGCATAGCTGTAAGTAACCTTGTGCCAGAGACATAGCGCCTACTCAAATCAAGTGACACTAGTGTAAATAATCTATAGATTCTAATAACCTTAATTAAGTGACGTTATCCTCAATTCATTTGAGGTACTTATTGCAATAAGCTTCAACCCTATAAAGAGCAAATTGTCCTACAGCTTAAAGAGTTAAGTTATATGATCATATAAGTCAACAATGGCGGATCGTTAAATTCATAATGTATGGCATCGTTTCAAGATTATAAGTGACACGTAATAAAGCTAACTTCATTTTGATTTCACGTCCAATTTATACTTGCCTCAAGCTGCCAAATGGCTCTACTGTAAAATTATATGGAAGTCAATAATTAAGAACCTATTTGCGAGCACTTTATTGTAGGCGCTGGGCCGGGCTGTCAGAGGTAATTTAGAGAAGTTACATGACCCGAAAACTTAAAGCTTTATGGAAGCGGCTCTTCCGAATCACTTAACCGGGAAAGATGGATATAGGCATCGGTACCATACCTAGACGTCGATGAAAAGCTACAATTCACCTTACCCTTCCATAGAGATGAGTTTGATGTCCCCTCCAAAATAACGAGCATACTGATTTAAATTAAAATAAAGATAGACTTAATAAATTACGAGTCGACTCAAGGGCAAGCCATATCCAAACCCCGCCATCGGGGCCTTAAAATCGGTCTTATTAAAGTCGGGCTCTAGGAGAGGGGCTTCGGCGGTGGTGTACCTATTCGTTTTTAGCAAAGGCTGCAAACGCCCCTTACATGTAAGTCCAAACCATTGGAAGAGCACTGCGAGGGATGCCGCCCCCTTCATCAGAAATCTTTATGGTAATGTCCTGACCTGGATGAGCCAAGATTCAAGGTTACGATATACCTCCTTGCCGGCAGCAATGATGAGTTTAATTGCGGGGTAGTCTCCTTCATGGTCGGCCCCGTATCTATCGACGACTGCCCGCAGACTGTTCTTTAACAGCTCGAAGAGCATATGATGAAGATGCGACGGCACATACATGAACTCCAAGTTTTCGGGGCAATGGAGAATGACTTCGGGGGCCTCATAAAGCCCGTAAAAATCTTCACATATGAAGCTGGCGTTATCGATAGCTTCTTGAGCGATTTCAAAGACATTCGTTTTAGTGCAGATCACCCCGACGAAGTCCTTGTTACTAGGAGCGCGGTGAAGCGCGATGTGCTGACCTAAACGATAATCTGTGAGCTTTTGCAAAATAAACCGCTTACCTAGCAACATGCGAATACCGATGCGCGACATGTAGAACCGATCGAGAAAGGATTGGATTTCGCCATCAATCAAAGTTTTGTTTCTGGCCTGCTTGAATTCAACAATTCCTTGGGCTTTTCAAGTCAAATACCGGTCTATAAAGGTTTTACCCTATCGCATAAGTTAAACCCCGAGGCGTAGAATTGGCTTACCAAGGTAGCCACCACCGGGTCGTGCCTTCTTTTTATCGCCTCCATAAGTTTGACAAACGACTCATTGCTCCCAATAACCTCTGGGGGGACATCTCCGTCAGGGATAGGGACATAATACCTACGCTCATTAATCTATCACTTCAATCAAAAACCTATGATGTAGCGAGTTCGAGCCTGAGCCCCGATAGGAATCTGGAATATCCGGATCCTTTTCCGAATGGGCAAGTTCTGCAAATTCGCGGCGGAAAAGTTGACACTCTTGAAGGCCCCCTTCAAGCTGGGTGGCAAATTCTGGTTAAAATTTGTGATCTCCTAGTAAGGGGTTGAAGGCCTGCTTCAGCTGGCAAAATTACCTCAAATGACTCCGCATACCAATGCTTGACTTTTAAAACGGACGGCATCTGGCTTAAGTTATCGGGAAGGTTATCGAGCTCAACGACGCGATGGGCCAGCCGGACAGGCAGTTCCTCTTTAGATAAGGAAAACATTAAGCCTTCATCCTGAGATTCAAAGAGTTTGTACTTAAGTTTACAAACTTGAAGTATTCACTTACCAGCGACAAACTGAGAGGCCTTGAGAAGGGTTCCTAAGGAAGGTTTTTGGCCTGGCGAAGGATTAGATGGGAACAAACGGGGTTAAATATTAAGCTGCAGATGCCGTCTGAAACTCTGCACTTACCAAACTTAACCATCTGGCTCAATGAAACTCCGGTTTGTGGGAACCGAGCATAGTGCACAATCTTCTCGTGCAGTGGCTTGCAAATCTTTGTAAACATTGCAAATAGGGTTGGAATTGGTTTCCAAGGTCTAAAGCTTTATACCAAAATCTGGCCCTATCTGTATTATATGTATAGGTACTGAGCGTAGCTTATAAAGTTGGTGAGCGGATCAAGCTTGACTGCGCGCCAAGCTATCCTACCTGGCATTTGATGCCTCAAACACTACCTCGATCAAAAAAATATAAATTACTTATTTATTTCCAATAAAGGGTGGTTAGCTGAGTGGGTAAAATACTTCCACCCCTAGTGCAGGTTTGAGTTCAAAACCTGTACTGGCTAGAAAATATTCTCAGTATGGTATATTTGTCCCAAGGTTGACCCACCTCAAATAATTTATTTATTTATATCCAATCGTATAATTTAAATATAAATTACCACAGTGGATATGGTGATAGAATTATGCTAAAGGGTATTCAGGATAAAGCTGAATACTTTTAGAAAAAGTTGATCATGATCAATACACCTTTATATATATTGATTAAACTTATTTTTCACTTAAGTTTATTGGCCTCAAACTTTTATCCTATAAATAGCAAGTATTCAGCTTATTCTACAAGTTAGAAATTTTAAACCCCAATTACTATATATTACCAATGCATATCATTCAAATCTTTTCAAATTTTTTTGAATCACTTTGTTTCCAAGCAAATATAGATATTAAATCATAGATATAAAAAAGTAATCGAGGTGGATTGACCTTAGGACAAATATACTATACCGAGATATTTTTGTAGCCAGTACAGGTTTTGAACATATGAACAAAACATATACTGAGTGGAAGCAGGAATCCCTGCCAGGCTAACCACCCTTTAAATCATAGATATAATTAATCTAGGTACCTTCTAATAATCTTTATTTGTCTATCCAATTAGTCATATTTTAGTCCTATGGTATACTAATAACCCACCAGCATATTTTATTGAGTTCATTGATCCTGAAACTGATTTCCCCTTTCCTGAGTTTACAGGGTTATTAGGTCAGATAAGAAGCTAATATTGAAATTTTATTTGAGGTGGGCCAACCTGGGGACAATACTGCACCGATTAGGGAAGTGAAAAAAATAGGAAAGGAGGATAAAACCTGGAAAACCTCCATGCGTGACATATGATAAGCCAGGAACTCCATGGACCACCTTTGCTATTCGCTATCTCAGTTCAGGGCATTGGTGCATAAAACCAACACAGTCAAAATTGTCCCCTACCCAAAGTCCATTACTGGGATCGAACTTGGGAGGCAGTGGTAGAGGGTCCATACTCTACCACTGGGGTATCCTCCCAAGAAGCTAATATTGAAGGTTTATAAATTATATTTTATTGGAATTATATTTTTATATCAGAGTAACTAGATATGATTTAGTACTTTAGTACTTTAAAATGATGGTTTAAGTTTATATAAGTTTAACCAACATGAACAAGGAACCTGTATCTATTAAGTTTAGGGGCAGCAGGCTATAGTTATTAATCATTAATAATCTAGCAGCCCTTAACATCCTCTGCTATAGATCTAGTATAGTATGAAGTTTTATTTAGTGTCAGTTTAAATTTTAAATTTATTTGAGGTACGCCAACCAGGGGACGGACATTACCGATAAGCAAAAAGCAAAAGAACCAAACGAACGAATTGAACGGAACTATAAATCAAAATAAAAAAACTCCGACCAGGCGGGGAGTAGAAACTGCTATCTAGTGTCATACTATGATGTATATATTTTTTTAGTACTAGATGGTACTATGATGTATATATTACTATCCTAAACTAGTTAGCCTATTTAGCATCCATCACAACGTTAATCAGTTGTGTGATTTTCTTCTCTAAGCATAAACCTTTTATAAATTAAGCTGGGCTTATAAGAAAAAGGAGTAAAGAAGTGCAGTTTTACTTGTATGACACAAATGGTGGTTACTCTAGTGTGGGTGAATCCTGATACCACCTGGATGGGGTTTTTAACCAGCATACGGCTAAAAAGTTATGTGTCTAACCTAAGGTCAATGCACTTGTTTTATTTTCTATTAAAAGATATGGTAGGATATCAGATAAACTAACATGTTGCATAAATTTATCCTATGGTACAGTGGCTCCATTAAAAGTTAAGATATCCTATACTTTATTAGTTATTTTCCAAAAAAGATAACTGCAAGATAAACAAAAATTATTTTAATATATAGTTATATGTACAGAATATTTTAATTCTCAAGGATTAGCTCATGTGTGACTATAATCATGATTCATCATTTATCTACCAAACCTATAAATAAATAGCCATCAATATTGATATATGTACAGAACTACATTCTCAGCTACCAATCTGTTGCTTTCTGAGTATGATTATATGCCAAAGGTACTATTTATCACAGATTGTCTTGCTAAATCTGTTGTTGACTCCTCTGAAATTTGGTATCAAACATAGTGACATATTTCCTGGTAGTTCATGCTAAACTGTCATGGAACATGCTGATAAAAATAAGACTGAACTACCATTTCATATGTGTTATCACCCAAAGCAACGTCCAGTATAACGTTGGTACAGATAACCATCATTAATAATATAGTGTGGAGAGAGGAAGAGTCAAAATCAACCTGTTATTCCAATATTCAGAAATTATACCAAACAAAAGCACATTCAACTTATTACAGTTTATTGAATTTTAGGATCTTTTGAGCTTGCTGGTGCTATTTTAACCTAGACTCCAACAAATGGGGAATTGTAACCACTAAAGATGATTAAAAAACTATAAAATTAAGGAGTTGAAGTCTTTAAAGTTTTAATTTAGTCTTGTGGGGGATAAGGAATGAAAACTACCAATATCTGACCATTTAGTATTTAAACTGTATCAAGGGTTGAGGGAAATTCAATGATAAATTAGGAACAGCTTAGACTGTTCCAAATCAGGAAATATGGGAATGTACCCTATTGATGCACAGAAAACTCACTTCACTTTGGCTGAACAATGGATGGGGAATTATTAATGGGCAAGACATACATGTGGGGTAATGATTTTGATAGATTTTAGCCAATCCCCATTTTATAAAATTATTGCACCTTGGGGGACCTCTGCCAAGCTTATAAAAGGGGTTGTTCCCATATAGGTGCTTGAATGGACCTGGTCATGGATGGGGGAGTACCATCTGATGGATGCCCCAGGGTCCACCATGCAGCCAGAGTAATCTGACTACTAGATCTGGTGTTAATTGCCTGTAAAGTATTCAAAATTGTGTTACCCCAACTTTCAGGGATCTACCAAGAATCAGCCAAGTCTTTTAGTTAATTAAAATCGTCATTATTATTTGAATCAAACTTATCATTATTGCAGACTTTAAATGTCTGACATTTTGTCATGTGTACATGATCTCATAATGGGGACCAACACCAAAGATAAGGCTGGGCGCCAGGAGGCCCAGAAGGTGAAGCTCAAGGCCCTCCCTGACCTGAGGCACACCCTAGACCAATGCTGGATAAGGGCAAAATGTGCCAAGGTTGGTACTAGTGGTGTGCCAAGTGCCCAGCCCCTTATGTTGGTCTGGGCATTAAAACGGATGGAGTACCAAATTAATGCAGATGCTTTGATTAGGTTTGTTTAGAAATGGTGTTTTGAAACCCATTCCATTTACAAAACAACCCGTTTGGGTCAAATCCAACTTCAATTGATCACTTGAATAAAGTCATTTTTGGTTTATTTCACCAATTTTGATGGAAGCATTGCCCTATTGGTGGGTCAGTGCTTGGGCCCGCTGCAGTACATCCAATATTCCCCCTCCAAGCTTAAATACGTTTTCCCTGACCAACATTCCTTGTTGGTTGACTTCACAAATAAACCTTTTTCCATGGTTACTTATTTTACAATTTTATGATATTCCAAACGTTCCTGTGCATAAACCTCTTCAAGGAGGTCTCGCACTCCATTACCCTTGCCATTGCAAGTACCTTGCAGCTCTCAACTCATGCACCATTTGTTCACCCAGGTTCCCTCCAACCTGGGTCACTTAGCCCCTTTTTATATGTGCACCACATCGCTTTTAATGGGGTTTTTATCATAAAACTTGCCTTTCTATGCCTAGGCTGTTATTGCTCCAGCACCCTCTGCTGGTCTCTAATGACTTTGGCACTAACGACTAGTTCTCTTGTATTGGCCTTGTGCACTGTGCACTACCACGCTGGGAACAGGAGAGTTATAGACACTCTCCTTACACATTTCCCTTTTTTGGCTGATTTTGACCCACGACATTCTTATCTTCAATCTTGGAGGGCAAATGTCTGACATCACCCTCCTCAAAGATATCGGGGAAAGAGTAGGGCTTTAGGAAGCGGCCACGTACTCTGTTTATGGTAATACTGGTAGCCAAAGATTTTATAGATAATTATCATCTCTCTTGTAGGTGACAGTAAAGGGGCCCTCTCAAATTTACCCAAGATTGCCACTTCTGGCTGTGATACGGTTATGGTAGTACAGAACCAAATCAGAAACTTTGAAGGAAGGTAGGGGAGCCTAGAACTCATTGGTCGCTTTTCCCTCTTTTGTAACCGTTTTAGCTGTTTGTCATAGCCTTAAATTGAAGCTGAATGATACATTGAGACAATCTTCTCTTGGCCTTTTCAGGTTCCTCAACATTAGAAAATAAAACCACTTTAACCAAAAGGGCGGGTATCCCTGGTTCTCGCCCATACAGAACATGGAATGAAGACATTTTATAAAATCAAGAGATAACTAATCTGGTATGCCATAAGATCAAAGAGTAGGTATTGATTCCAGTAAAGTGAATCAGAGGAGGCCATTTCTATGCTGGACTGAAACCAAGGTGCCATTATTCTCTATTCAGTTCACTTGGTAGAGTGATTATATGGGGCCAAGAAGAGTTTTTGGGTCCCCATAGACTTAGCCAGGATCTTGACTACTCTGGAGGTAAAGTTCTTACCATTATCGCAGAGTAGTACTTGGGGATAACCATGGCAAGGATGCGTGGAAGCTCCCCCTTTGGATTGGGCACCACTAGCGCTAAAAAAGGGGCTACCATGGCGAGTGAAAATATTTTATGGTAGAAACGTTGCGGTGGCCTTGGCTGTTTGGGCAGGGAGAGCCACGGCTTCAACCCACTTAGTAAAGTGGTCAATGCAACCTAAGATAAATTAGGCCCACTGATAGTCTGTGGGAGGGAACCTATTAAGTCTAAACTGATGGTGTGTAATTGTTGTTGAGGGGTAGTGGGTTGATATTGGTATTTGGTCTTAAAACTGTATTGCTTCTTACACATGAGGCTGGCATCCAAGGCTTAACAATAGATTCCATGATTCCTTCCCAATAATACCGCTCCCTAATCCACTCATGGGGTTTTTCACTCCCCCATGACCTAGGGTAGAGTGAGCCTCCATAATAACAGGTACACGTTCCAAAGGCTGTAAACAAGGCAGCCACTTTGCCCCCACCTGCTTATACAACTTCCTGTTCTCCACATTGGTGTTGTGGGAGTTCAGGGCTAACATCTTCTGGAAAGGCTCATCCTCATCCTCCCAGTCATTGGGGGTCATTAAGAGATCATGTAACCTCTCCACCTTACTATTATTATTTTGCAGAATGGACAGATAAGTTAACCCATCAACATTCATGTGACAGGTTCCAGCACGGTGTCTAACCTTCATGCCATAATGCTGGAGCTTTAAAGCCCATCATGCTAACCACCCAGTAGGATGCTTCATTTTCTGTAACCATTTCAGGGAAGCGTAGTCCATAACCACAGTTAAAGTAGTGCCATACAAGTAAGTATGGTAATGTTTTACAGCTAACAAAACAGAAAAGCACTCCTTCTCTGTGACGCTGTAGTTGCGTTCCGCCTTTAATAGCATCTTACTGAGAAAGAATATAGGATGATCTATACCATTTTCATCCAGTTTAGCTAAGGTGGCCCCAACGGTGAAGTCCAAGATGTCAGTAAATAAGATAAATGGTTTATTATAATATGGGTGCCATAGGATAGAACGTTGTTGTAGCAGTTGCTTCAGCGTTTCAATAGAGGCTGCTTGTTCTGTGCCCCAATAAAAAGGTGTTTTTAGCCAATAGTCAAATGAGAGGCTCACTGAGCTGGGCGAACTTGGGGATGAACTGATGGTGATACCCCATCATACCCAGAAATTCCTGAATGTCCTGGAGGTTTGTAGGGGCAGGCATTTTAGAGATAGCTTTGACCTTGTCAGTAAAAACTGGATCCCTTCTTGGTAGATAACATGTCCAAGAAAATCTAGCTATTTTTGGAAGAAGGAGCATTTTGACAGGTTCAACTTGATATTAGAAGCCCGCAGGCGTTGAAAGATTTCTTTTAAATGCGTGAGATGATTGGTGAAAGTTGAAGAAAAGATGGTGATGTCATCAAGATAGAAAATCACACATCTTAGCTTGAGGTCCCGCAGAATGTGATCCATTGCACGTTGGAAGGATGCCGGCACATTGCACAGCCCTTGGGGTAAGCAAGTAGGCTGAAATTTGCCTTTACTGCAAATAAGAGGCATTTCTCCAGACCTTGGGGGGAGAGATCCACTTTTCAATATCCTCTGGCCAAGTTCATGGCTGAGAAGTACTTTGTGCTAGAGATTTGTACAAGGAAATCATCTATTTGGGGGATAGGATAGCTGTCTTTTTTAGTGAGGTTATTTAATTATGGTAGCCCATCACTACCCAATGACCTCCATTTTTATTTTTGATCAGCAAGAGAGGAGACGCCCAAGGGCTTTGAGATGGCACTAATAACTCAGCGTCTAATAGCTGCATGAGTTCAACCCTCATTTGTTGCTCTTCAACCTTGGACTTATGGTAAGGTTTAGACCAAATAGGCTGGGCATCACCAACATCAATTTAGTGACTCCACCCCTTCATATGCCCATAATCCTTGTCAGTCTGGGAGAAAATATCACTATATGTATCCAGTATAGAATGAACTTGTTTAAGCTCATCCAGGTTTAGGTCATATGAAATGTGGACGTTAGGAAGAGTACACACCATCTGGTCAGTGAGCAACTCATATCCAACAATGACCCAATAAAGTGGAACTATTAACCTCATTAATGGAAATAGCAGACATTTCCCTATCTCTTGATGTTTTTTGACAATAATGGGCTTATTAGTAATGTTCTTCGATAGGATATTAATGGGTCGTTGATAGGCAGAGTCTAGTATACCTGGCAATACCAGGGTTCTAAAGAGATTACTCCAAAAATGCTTGTTATGTGCAGCAGACAGGCTCGGGGGATCTGTAGAGTAGTATTGGTAATGACCACCCGTTGTTCACCAGCCTTGATTACTATTTCCTCTGAAGCATACACCAATTTGGTCAACATTTTTGTGTTGTGTCCAGAGGTCATGTAGGATAAAGTTAACGCAGAGTATGGGTATTCAACTAAGCAGGGGTATTCCTTTTTATGAGGTTCCTAATTGGTGAAGAGTAGATAAACTTCATAACTGAGAAGAGAGAGGTAACCCTGTTTAATGTTGATTATACCGTCATACTCAATCATATGCTGTGTGCCAATAAGTATACCATAAGCGTTATTATTCAAGGTCACAGCGGGAGCTGACAATATGACTTTTTAATCTGAATAGGCAAGGTAGAGTAGGCTCCATTAGCATGGGAGTTGTTGGGACCCGCTGTTCCAAACTCCTGCATACATTCAAGATCAGGAGCCAGATTAATCTTCTTGATCAGCTTGGAAGAGAGAACGTTCACAGAATATCCAGTGTCCAAGATAGCCCTAACTCTGAATTTTTGAATATTGTTCTCTGCCTTAGTTATGGTCCCACCAAAGTTAGGGGGAGAGTTAATACTTACTCAAAATGGAGAGTAGAGGCAAGCTTTTTAGCTGTTTTGGGATAGTTATATTAAATAGACTTTTAAGGGTAGTAACATGATGAATTGGTCAGATAAGCGAAGCAATAACTTGGTCAGCATCGCTAGAGGTATTAATAATCTCTATGCACCCCAACACTTGATTAAGGTAGCTATCTTGAAGGATCAGGGATTTATCCACCCCTTCAGGATTCAGCCAATAAGGTATACCTATTTTAACAGGGGCTCCTAGAATATAATAGACAACGTCCTATTAACCCCCTTCAGAATCGTCATCTGAAGGGTTGTCCAAATACATTTGGTGCAAGCTATAAGAACAGTCGGAGGTGGAGGCCATAAATTTAGTAGCTGTGGGCCCATCCGCAGCGATGATTCTAAGACAAGCAGGCAGCTTAGCTTGAGAAGCCTTCTCGTTGAGCCCATGGTTGTTGGGAGCAACTGTCACCAAAGGGAGAAGTTTGGGTTTCCTCATAACTAAAGGATTTGTATTAGAGTTGGCTGGAGGAGATAGCAACATAGAGGTGGATGCTTTAACTCTGCCAGCTTTGGGTTTATCAGTGGCTGTGAGCCTAAAGGAAAAAGGTGTTTTCGCTTTGCCAAACTGTTCCTTAAACCCATTGTTGGTGGGGTTGAATGTCACCTGATAAAGTGGTTTAGTCTTAGAAGAAGTCTTTTGAACCGCTTGAAGAGGTTTTTTAGATGCTCAAGCTGATTGTGGTGGCACAGTGAGGGCTGGGAGCGTTGTCCCATTGATAATGATCCACTCTGATTTACTGGTTTGAGAACCTCAGGTTAGCTGGGCAAAGGAATAGGTGTGAGCTGCATCGCCAGTTCTGGGCTCAGAGTAGTAATATGCATAGGAGTCAACATAGCTTCCTACATTGGGGCTTCAATTGAGCACTCCTCAATAGTCCAAACCTGGGGGTTCATCACAGCTTCAATGGTTATTGCGCAGGTATACAAATTAGCAACATTTTAGGCTTTTTTATGTCATGGAAGTTTTTTAAAGTTCAATTTAGGGAATTGATATGCTGAGCTAAAGAAGGTTGGAAAGCTAACCCAGAAAACATAACTGCGATGGCATCATCCATGTTTAGCATGTTAAATGCTGACAACCTCTGAGCAGCAAAATAGAATCGCTTAGCAATGGCAGTGATCCATTCACCTTCAAACATACTAAAAGCACATAAAAGCCTGTTTTTCCCTAGTTAAACTCTGTTTGGATCCAAATTCCGCTATAAGAGCTTCTTTAACCTCAGCCCAGATGTATAGTGTAGCCATATAAGGAACCATCAGTTCTTGGCCTAGCGACTTAAACGAGAAAGGATGTTATTAACCTTCTGGTGGTCAGTCGCCCCTTCCATGGCTGCTTCATAAACGTATAAAAACAAAGAAATACTATCCTTACCAGGGGTAAACTTATCCTTCAAGGGACAATTATGTGCGCGTTGTTTAAGCTTTTTAAGTCTTTGTAAAGCGCTTGATAATTGTTGTTCAAGGTCAACAAGCAGGGATTTAACAGCAGAGGGGAGTTTGCAAAGGTTATTCACCCAACACCCTCCAATTTTGGTAATTTATTGTGGTGTACTACCCCTGTAGTAAGCACCACTTGTTGGGTTTTAGGATCTTTTGAGCTCACTGGTGCTATTTTTAATCTAAACTATAACAAAAGGGTATTGTAACCACTAATAATAATAAACTGTGAAACTAAAAAAGTTGAATTTTTATAAAGCTTTATTTAGTCCCATGGGGGAAAAGAGATGAACCCAATCAATATTGGACTCTTCAGTATTTAAACTGTATTGAGGGTCAAGGGAAATTCAATTTTAGATTTGGAATAGATAAGACTGGTTCAAATTAGAAAATATGGGAGTGTAACTACTAAATATCAGAAAACTTCCTTCACTTTGGCTGAATGATGGATGGGGAATTATTATTGGGAAAGACGTACCCGTGAGCTAATAAATTTTATAAATTTTAGCCAATCCCCATTTGATAAACTTATTGCACCTTGGGGGACCCCTGCCAAGCCTATAAAAGGGGGTGGTCCCCGCATAGGTGCTTGAATGGACCTGGTCATGGCTGGGGGAGTACCATCCAATGGACGCCCCAGGGTCCACCGCGCGGTTGGAGTAATCTGACTGCTAGATCTGTTGTTAATTGCCCATGAAGTATTCAAAATTGTGTTACACCAATTTGTGGGGTTCCACCAAAAACTGGCCAGGGTCTTTTGGCCAATAAAATTGTTATTATTATTTAAATCATACTTTTCATTATTGCAGACTTGTAAATGTCTGAAATTTACCCTTTTTGGCTGATTTTGACCCACAACATTCTTATCTTTAAGCTGGGAGGGCAAATCTCTGACACAATTAAAAACCAGAAAAATTTAAAGGGTATCTTTTATCTAACATCAAAATCTACATCATCATGTGTGAGAAATGTGGTTTGATAATTGGGAAAACAAGACTCATCATGTGGTAGTGTGGTTTGATGATTGGGAAAATCAAAAACATATTATATGAGATAATTTTTATGAGAATTTGGAAAAACAAAAACATCCCAACTTATTGTTGTTTATGGGAAGTACTTTTGGAACTTAAATTGTAAGGCAAGGGGTTAAAGTAAGTGTCAAATCAAGAATTGAGTAACCGCAGAGCCTGTAAGGTCTTCTGCATTATAAATCTGAGTGGTCATAGAGGGGGTGTGCATTAGTGCTATCTTTCCTTAATGCATAAAGATCTAAGGTTTGGCACACTGCCAAAAATAAATAAGTTTAGATAAGAAGTGTAGGTGGATCACATTGCCATCCATTAAAATCCCCTTTAAAATTTTTTACTAACCTTTTTGTAGAATGGCTGCAACCTGACAGACAAATGAGCCACTTGGCGGGTTTTGTGGGTATGCTTACATGCTGAACTTGTAATTAAATAAAATGAAAATTAGATGGTTTTAAGGTGCATGAACTAGAAATGGTATGCTAGCTGTACTATTGCATTAATTAGAAAGTGTGAGGAATGATTTAATGAGCTCTAGTTCACATTGATTGGTTTTGTGGTTTTGAATCCAACCTCTGTCCCTTGGTTTCATCAAACTGAAGTTAAAGTTAAGACTAGCCTGCTAATATAGGTGAGTGGACACCTAGAACACAAACCAGGTACCAGAGGTATATCCATCCAAATTGATTAATATCTCAATGGTAGGGGAAAAATGTGGGATGGCAATTGACAATCACCATCTCTATAATACCTGCCAACAACCACACAGTTTCAAGTAAAGCAGCTGCAAATTTTGGGGCGATTGTTTCCTTGGGTCTCAGGGGGTCCAGAATTTGTTTCAAGAACGCAAGGGATCAAATGTGAGGAAGGATTGCGAAATTTGGCCCACTGAATGTGGATCTGTAAGGAGAGTTTCTGTAACTCTCCTATTCCCAGAGAGGTGGTGCGGGATGCACAGCCACACCACCAGGGAACCAGTTGTTAGTAGGATGGTAACTAGAGCACCACGGAGGGTACCAGAGCCAAAGGAACCCAGGGCAAGGGTGTACAAAGTGGTATATAGTAGAAGATAGCAAATGGCAAACAATACTTGGGTGGACCCCTAAAAGGGAGTCCTTAACCAAGCGAATATCTGTGCTAGAGTGCTGATTGCCTCAATCTAGAGGGGACCAGGACGTCCCAGAGATTCACCAGATATGGTAGATATTTTGTTAAACTAAAACGACCAACGTTGCTAGAGACCTCCATGAGGAGGTCTGTGCACAGGTTTGCCCATGGACCCATATTTAAAATGTAAACTACCAGGCATTTCTTAGGAAGTCAACCAACGAGGAATGTTGGTATCAGGGAGACATACTTAAGCAATGGGGGAAAGTCATCAATTTGTAGAAGTGGTGCTAAACCTAAGTGCACCAATGTGCACATGCTACCATTGGCCAGGGTCCTGTAGCTCAAATTGGTCAAACTCGAACTATGGATTGTAATTGGACTTGCTCATTTTTAATGTAATAAAAATTGGAATGGAATTTGAAACCATGTTCCTCCAGAAAACACAATGATCCATTGGGATTGAGAACGTAGCTGGTGCATTTTAATGCCCTGGCTGTAACGCCAGGATGAGCATCACACACATTCCCATGACCAACCTGGGCATATCTCGCTTGAACCCAGCGAAGGTCCAGAGTATGTTTGAGATCAGGGAGGCCTTCCAACTTAACCTTATTGTCCTCCTACAACCAGCTTTATCCTTACAGTTGGTTCCTTAATCATGTCATTAAGCCATAACAGGATCACCCCAAAGAGTAAGGGCACATCATGATGCCACAAGTCATCTAATATGAGGGTCATCCACAGATGACTACCAACCTAATATCCACATTCAAGTAAGAAGGGCAATAAGGTAGTAATTATGAAACCATTGCCCAATCATTACATAGACTGGGTAACATAGCACCTAGCAAGAGCGCGCTAACAGATAGCTCAAATTATAAAATTTTAATTTTTGGGGCTTTTGTTCTTTTAAAACAAAGGATAAAATCAACTGACTACAGTACCTGTGGGTATTGTTGCCTTTATTTCTAGGGTCTTGAGAAACAATAAAATTTCATCAACAAAGGGTAATTAAATCACTGCAATTCTAAAGGATCGATATACCAAAATCTTTATAAAGCTGAATCATTCTCACCCCAGCCAAGATGACTAAGACTTAAATTTTTGTCACTAGAATTTCCCGCACAGTGTGATTTCTCTTGATTGATTGGTGGCACTTCACCTGGTAGATGACTGGGTGCGCTCATGGTCAGGATAGGTAGGTGAGGTCCCATAATGTAATGAAGGGGTTCATTGCACCAAAAACTGGCGGGGCTGGGCTCATCTTTTCCAGCGGCTAGATTATAAATTGATATGGTTTTAAGCCTTAGCACAAGATGGATAATTTTTTTATGCTGGGCACTAATTTTAACGATTTTGACAAACCCCACATTGGGGCCTAGGCTACTGAGGGAGAGGAGCGGCCAGGACCTTTCTTCTGTACAACTTCTTGCAGCTACAACCTTCAGACACCCCCCGAATTTCTGCACCAACTTCTGGGTGGTGAGAAGAAGAGGCGGTGGAGCAACCTTCATTGGGTAGGCCATCACCCACCTTTTTTACCGCATGAGCTAAGTCATATTTAAAAAATGATAGGGAAAGTTACCTTCTTAGCCTTTTTTTTGTCTGTAATAGGACCTCCTCACAATTGAGGCGCCTGAGATGTTCCCCAGGACTTACACTTGGAGGGATAAAACCCTTCTTAATTGTAATATGGTATGAAAGGAGAAGGCAACCTGCATGCTAGAGATAATCTCTGGCCTCCATCAATTCTCTACAAATCCCCTGAACCCTTTTCATCAACTCCTTGGTGATAGGACGGATTAGGAGGGGAGAGTCCTTGAAGAGGTAGTCTGTAACTCACTTATCATCCGCAACAAGGGCTTGATCACCCTTGTTGATGAGAGGGAAGACCTTTTTGGACCCTATTCGAAAATTGTTGACCTATTTTTGTTATTTTCTTCAACTTTGATACATAATTTCAACTTAAGGTACTGAGATCTAACCAAAGCTGGATGCATTGTACCTATTGAGTGGCTCACTATTCAAAATCATTATCTTGAAAAACAACTTCATCCATAATTGTTAACTACTATAATTGATAATCTAAAAAAACAATACGTCTAATGCATCTTGAATGAAGTGGTTGTCTATATTTATTTCCCAATTACTCCATATAAAGAATTCTTTTTGCTGTTAAAATTTCTGTTTACCCATTGTAATCTTTAGGAGTAGATTTCTTTACAAAATATCAGTTTACCTTGCTTTAAAAACTTTTTATAGAGTAACCTGGGAGTGGGTAAGCCAACTATTAACCTGTGCATGTAGCGCATAAAGGGAACTTGTGCTAAACAAGTAGTGCTTACTACAGGGGTCTATAGCACAAAAAGAAGAAACTATAAAACTTACAATAGACTAACCCATGGAGGGGAATTGGAAAAATAAAAACAACAATATACTATGTTAACCCTCCTACTCCTAATCAAATGGCGCTAGAGGTAGTTGGACTCCAATATTTCCCTCATTTTGAAAAATTTGTGACATATAAGTTCACCGTGGGGCAGCTGAAACACATTTTGTCAGATGTTAATTTTCAAATACATCTCTTTAGTCACAAACAATCTAACCTAGTATCCACCTTGTTTTAGTCACCCTAATCAAGGCAAGCTCATTCAGTAATATGAGCGTTTTTGGACTTTTAGTCAAAGTCAAGTACTACAACAAGCTAGTAATTTAGACCTGATCTGGCATTATATTGCTTGGTATCTTCAACCCACTTTGCAAATACCCATTTGAGAATTTTCGATACCAAGACATGATTGAAATGTGATAACATAAAGCAGTAGAATGCATAAGTACTGTTGGGTTTAGATAGGCATATAGAAACTAATTTCTAGGGTGTCCAACAGGTGGTTAACATAAAAATAATCTTAGCGTGCATATTTCTCATTGACTGGAAAAACTTTTTTAATAAACTGAATCAGAACAGTTTGGTTATAAAATATCATGATATGGACAACTAAGGATTCACCAGTGAATGGATACAAGGCATAAATTAATCTAAAGAAATTGGACGTAACCATGTTACCCTAGGGAATGTTAATCACCAGGCTGAGGTTGCAAAGGAACTCAAACAATACACACATCTTGGAGTGGAGGTGGCTGTACAATATTTTGAGGCAAGTTTTATACCACTAACCGCCTCCTGTCCAAGTTACAACAAACCTGAAACCAACAAGGATAAATTTAGCGGGAAAAAAGATTAAGAGTATTTGTCAGGTTTCTCTAAAAAGGATAATTGAGATCTCCTCCTGTCAAACAATGAAATATATTGTTAAGTTTGCAAGCTTAGTGGCATGGAAACTACTCACAAGGATGATTGGATAATCTTCATGTCGTGGTGCTTGACACGTGGAGAAACCTCGCTGAAATGAAGCAATTCAAGCAATGATATCTTTTGGAAAAAGAGTATTGAGTAATTTGGGTAAGTTAGTTGAAAATGATATACAGGACAGTCAATGTCAGTGCCCTCATCTGACTATGCCCCTATTCAACTAGATTTATATGGGGAATAACCCTTATAAGAAACCATGGGAGAGACATTAAAGCAACATACTTGGTCAGTACCAACTTTTCTGTTTGCCTTGTCCCATTTGTGGAGACAACACCACAAACAGAGTCAACCTCATAATAGTAACCCAGTGCCTCATACCAGTACTATAACAGAGCTTTAGACGGGGAGTTTTAATTCAAAATTAAATTAAATTAATCTAGTTTAATCTTTCTTAGATTTAACAAGCATGGAAATGTGCAAAGGTTATTTAAAATGATCAAAAATTACCATGAATGGAGCCAATGACTTTTTTAAAGCCACTAAAACTATCAATTATCTAGTTTCCCATAGTTTAGATTTATTTATGCCCTACTACCCAAGAACATTAGAATTTTACTGATTTGGATAATGCAGTCCTGCGATAGTTTGGAAGTCTCAAATGAATGGCTACTCAGAAAGATGAATCTATGAACATTAAAATTAAGAAGAATGAAACCATTACCAAGTTTGCTGACCAATTTATCATTATGACCAGATATTATTGGGTGCTAAAATAATGGTTGACTTTGACGTCAGGATTGCGCTCCATAACGCCACAAAGGACTAACCCAAGTTATACATCTTCTGCTGCTGGAGCTTCTAAATGATTTGAATACACCATCAATGAATGAAAACCTGAAAAGTTGTGTAGTTACTTTTGGACCGCCCACGGTGGAAGTTCAAACTAGTTAACCCTCATGGACTAGTGAAGGTAATGAAGGGACCAAAGAAATCTTCCCTCAACGTCAAGGAACTTTTTGAAATCAATGTAACATAGCCTATATAACTTGTTAATTCTGTGAAACCAAATGGAAATTACTCGGCTATTTGTTCTAAATGACGCCCTATATTACCCTTATGACTTTTTAAGAAGATAAAAAACCAGGAAAAAGACCTTGTAAGTAGAAAGTGAATTCTGTACTTTCAGTCATCATCATGTCTTATCCCAGAACCATGAGAAAGATGTGAGTCATCCTCAAATTAAAGAAACTAATAAAGACACTTCTAGATTGTTAGCCATTACAGAAGTCAGCGAGAGGCTAAGGGTCAAGAAGGATAAGGATTTGTCTCTAGACCCTATGCCTCACTAGAGGCAAGCCCAACCAATTTGTAGAGAGCTATGATACCAAATATACTTCCACTAAAGGGGGTTAAAGTTTATTTTACCAATTAAAACCCTGAATACTACTTCCCTAATGTGGGAAAACAAATCAAGACTATTATTAACCAAGTTGACACTCCTTCCATTCTTGAAATAAATAGGAACTTATTATTTTATCAATTGTACTTATATCAATATACATGTAAACAAACTTAGGTATGAGTTATTGTTGACAGCAGTGCTCTGATTAATGTAATATCTAGACGACCAACAAAATGATTAGAAGTAACTCCTGTTGCGGTCCATCATCAACAATATAGAATGTCTGGGCCTATGAGTACAAGAGGGGGCTTATAACGTGCTACCAATGAGGGTTGGGTTTTTGCAGATTAATGCAACTGCTATAGTTCTACCCAAAATAACCACCAATTTTTTAATACTAGAATCCAAAAGTTTCATGGTTCTGTTTTATATTATGAGGAGAACACTTTACCTAAATCAAACATTACTGCTTCATTACTCAAGAGATAATTGGACTTCATTATCTAAAAAGAACAACTTCATATATTAAGTTTATGGCGATGAAATATTTCACATCTGTTATCAACAAATGGCAACAAAAGTTCCCTCATCACCACCATTTCTGAGAATAAGGGCATCTCCATTAGGGCCTCTAGTAGCTGTGTATTATACTAGGAAGTACAACGCGTGGTGTCCATTGAGATGAGCTTGGAGATACCTAAGAGATACTGGGGGAAGTGTATTTCCTTTAGAAATGATTATGGATTGAAGCTTTTATTTCCCAAAGAATAATTCTGTCAGGTCACCATGAAATATGTGCGCTGCTTTTTAAACCAACTGCTTCTAAAATATCCATCAAAAGAAAGGTAAAAACGCATTTGTACATCTCACTTCAATGTAAAATATTTGTGAGTCTATAAGCTTAGCAATCTGGCAGAGTTCGAGTTACCAGATTTGTCCTTACCAAATTTTACAGTCATTTCTCATTAACGACTTAAAGTATCACCTGAAGGTAAAAAATACCAAGCAATTTATCTCATAAAAAATATGTACAAGTATTATCAACAGATGTCTATGACCTTAAATGCTCCATGGGGATTCAGCACTGCGTTATTACTGAGGATGAAAGATTCATTCAATAATAACCAATATGGAGAAGAAAAGCTAGAGATAAGGAGGTGCAGAAGAAATCAGAGTAAATTATGTGCCAAGAGATGGTAGCACCCTCCCGCAGCCCATTTGCCAGTTTAATGCTTATTTTTAAAATATCTATGGCTCTGATAGAGTCATTATTGATTACCTCTGTTTGAATATTACTAAAAAGGGTTTTATCCTTTACCTTGATTATATGATGCCTTGAAGAATTAGGAGGAGCCAAATACTTTACAGCTCTGGACCTAATTAGTGTATACTGGCGGATTGACCTTCTCCCAAAGACCAAAACAATAGTAATTAATACCTCTCAAGGGTTTTACAACAGACCTAATTGCCCAAGGACTGTGTAATACGCCAGCCACTTTTCAGCGGGCTATGGGTTTCTATACTGGGAGATTTGGAAAATAAGTTATGTACTAGTTTACCTGGACAATATAATAAGTTTTTAAATTTTTTAACCACCATTTAGCTCATCTGGAAGAAATTTTTGGAAATTAGTTTAAGCGTAATTAAAATTAAACCTAGGGAGCCAGTTTTAAGTTTAAAACTGAGTATATGGGTCACATCATTGACACTCATGGAATACAACCACAACCTTAAAAGCCTAATGCTACTAATCTTACAAGGGAACAAGAAAGTAAGAAAGATGATCAATTAATTCTTGGAATGGTCAGCCATTACTTCCTGATAATACAAGAGTTTGCCCAAATTGCTGAGGCTCTATTTTTTGCATCAAAGAGGAGTCTCTTTCCATTATTCATCTTGATGCCCTTGTCTCACTTAACATATGAGTCTGACTCACTGCTCATGGAGTCTAATCCGCGCAGATTATGCACCAGACAACCTTTTCTTAGATCAAAATAATCCTCATAGAGAAAATTCTCCTCTGATGCTACCCCTTGTAGCACTATTATCTTGGGTAAACTGTTCATACCCATTGAGAATCTCTTTCTGATGCTCTTAGACATGTTTATTATATGTTGCCCTCAGGACACAACGGAAGCTAATTCAATTTCTCCCTTTGCATATCAGCACCTTGGTATCCATGATAAAGAGTGTCCCTGTTTAAACAGATCAGATCTCAGACTGGTTACTGCATTTTGAGAATTTGACTTATCCCATATAAATACTGACTATTGTTCACTTAAACCACTATAAGTGAAGAGTATTTTTATAAATTTAGACTCCGTTTATAGTGTCTTTATTAATGTAGAAAGCGTAGTATTTTATACTTTAAGGAAAAGTCAATAATAAAAATAAATGATAATACATAATTAAATTGGGAATATGGGTTTCAATATGGGGGATTTTCAAGACCCCAGTTAGATGGCGTCTAACTGCTGCTTTCAAGGCATCATCCATTTGGACTAGTTCCTGTAGCCACAAGACTTTTTTCACGGTGGTTGTCATTGAACCTAGATGTCCAGGGACACTTATATGAGTCCCCGCTTCTGGGTTTTGGGCTGTTGTATCTTCTTCTAGTATTAGTTACTATCAAATCTGGTAATATGCTGCTCAACTTCAGGTTTAAGCAATGTCACTCTTATAATGAACCTTGCATCAGATTTTAGGCAACCCTTAAAATTGGATAATTTTCTGATTTGTTATTGTTCATCTTAGAGCCTTATTCACTCTTATTGGGGTGATTTAGTCATGTCATTGTTGCATCATTGGCAGAATAAAAATTATTTTGGCCCTAAGAAAGTATAAAATGGGGTCATATTTCATACTGATTTATGGCGACATTGTCATCTGCACTAAGTTAATCCTCTCTGTCAGGGTAAAAATGATTCTTTATGACGTTATTCCAATGTTGATGAAAATTGTTTGACTTGCGCAAATAAAAAGGTCTGTTTGTACCCATCCACAGTGGGTTGGTCTCCTGTACTTCCACTGTTTTGGGGGAACTCTAGTCATTTCACTGGTCAAGGAATGATCTGTTGAACAATTCATGGCCTCATCTGCAACACTTCTCCCAAGATGAGGCCAGGGGAATAACCTAATATTTTGGGCGTGTACTCAAAACATAATGGTAGAATCATCATACTGGATGGAGTATTAAGCCTTTCATTTCGTTATGACAATGGAAGGCCCAGTCCATATGGCTTGTAACTTCGCTGGTTGTGTTACAAACAGATGATAGAATAAAACCTTGTCTCCTAGGCTGAACTCTGGTATCCTAGTTCATCTCTGACTCATCTGTTAGATTTGATGGATAGTTGCATGAATATTGTTTGAAGCCTTTAATTGAATTCTTATAAGCTCGTCACCCAACTCCTGCTGATAGCTTCCAGGCAACAGGTTCTTCCATTCAGCTGAGATGATCAGTACCAGGAGGGTCGGCAAATCTGCTTCTCACCCATACTGGGCTTTGAAAGGAAACATCCCAGTCACTAGGTGGTCTCTCAACTGTTAAGCATTAATGCTGAGGGCAGCAACCAATGCCATTTCATTTTTTAATCAAGGGCCATTTTCTTTAAAAGTCCTTACTAAGATCCCATTTAATCACTAGATGCTTTTTCTTGAGGATGGAATGTAGGGTTGTGAACTGCTGCTTCACCCCTACTAAGTCCATCGATTTTCTCAACACATCAAAGATAAAGTTTTTCCAATTATCTTAAATTAAAACTTGAGGGCAACCATGCCTTGTATTGACCTGACTGTGCAGGAAGTGAGCGGTAGATTTCAAGATAAGTATCTTGACTGCAGAGGCCTCAACTCATTTAAGGTTGTTGATTGCTATTAATATAAACATAATATACTAGAGCAGTTGATTAAGGTCCCACCATGTCAAATGAAACATTGCTGAAGGATGCTGTGGGGGGGATTGGCATAAACTCGAATTATTTTCTCCAGCAGGTAAAAGCTTACACAAGGTATGCTCAAATATAAAGCTTAGTGCACTTTGTCTGGCATTCACTCCTTGTAGAATCTCTCTTTTTAAGTATTCCAGAATTTTTTTGAAATCTTCCATGGCCCACGTGTTTAAGGGTCTCTATTACCAACACCATGAGGTCTCTAGGTTGAGTATAGGGGTAACGCTTGTTTTGTATCTTATTTTGTAGATTATTAATATATATGCCAGGTTTCTTTGGAACATCTCCTCAGGACGCTCATAACCTTCTATGTTTTTACCTGACAGGCCTCATCTGGTAGGCCAATTAAGTCCTAAAGTCAATTGCACTCTGGTGCTTTCAGGTGGAACACCTGTAACTACAATAGGCCATCTGCGTTGAGGTGTTTATCTCCTGCACAATGTATGATTTCAAAATTATAGACTTGGAAGAGTACAGCCCAGAGGGCAAGGCATCTATTGGGATTCTTCATGTTTTACAAACAGCAGAGTTACGCATGATCCATTGCTACCTTGTTATATACCATTTACAAATTTTATTTAAAGTGTTTTATCATCTGATCACCACCAAACACTTAAGCTTGATTGCCGTGTAGTTATTCTCTGCTTTACCAAACACTTTTAAGTAGTACTCAATCACGTGATCCACCCCATCTTCATCCAATTGTGCTAGGATCGCGCCAAGTCCTACATCACTGGTTTCAGTATAGAGATATAATGTAAATGTTGAAGTCAGTATAGGCCAAACTGGTGCCTCTACCAATCATGCCTTTAACTCCGCAAAGGCCTGATCCTGTTTCAGGTCTCACTCGAACTTTGTCTCCTTATTGAGAAGGTATGTGAGGGGTGCTACCAAGTCCACAAAATGAGGATTGAACTGCTGGTAGTATCCCTGCATTCTGAGGAAAACTTAGATATCCCTCATGCTCCTTAATGGCTCCATAGCCACAATAGTTTTCACCTTCCCATATTGAGGCTTGATTCTGCTAGGGCTAAGCTTGTGCCCAAAAACTCCAACAGTATCTTGAGAGAGTTGCACTCTCTTTGTTTTTTTTAGCACAAGTGGTTCCAAACCCAAAAGGGGAGCCGCCACACATCTTTATTTGCAAATGGGCCAAATAAAGGGATTACTAGAGATAAAAAAATTCATAATATGGAACCTCAACTAGCAGCCTAGGAATCCATATCAGAAGCTGAGGAAGCTTAGGTTAAACTTTTGTCTGGCGTCCGCTTTTTCACTCTTTTTGTTTCAACTTTGAATCAGATGAGTGCAGATGGATAAATACTTCTCCTTGGTGCTGAAAATGCTCTTGAAATATTCAGTTGTACATATTGATGTCGTCAAGATATATTAATACACTTGATATTTGAGAACATAAAAAATGAAATTCATCATGTGCTTAAGGTAGCAGGGGTGTTGCAGATCCCCTATGGCATCCTAGTGGGCTCAAACAACCCCTGGATGCTGATAATGGCGCATTTCTCATAATCCTCTGATGAAAGCTCCATCTGCCAGTAGCTGCTGACCAGATCCATCGCCAAAAAGTACTATGAGCTGCCCAGGCGCTTCAGAGAATTATTAATGTGTAGGAGCGGATATGAGTCCTTCTTAGCTATCTCGTTCAGGTGGTGATAGTCCATGATTACAATATGGGTTCCATCCTTTTTGAGTACAAGCAACAAAGGAGATGCCCAGGGGCTCTTCAACAGTATGATTGGCCCTGCCTCAGCTTTCTGGGTAGCTCTTGTGCAATAAATGCGTCCTCTGCTTTTGAACAGTGGTTTGTTTTAATTCAAAATGAAATATCGGAAATAACATTCATTTTGTGGACCTCATCCTTGCATAGGCCATAATCGTTAATACAGTACTGAAGATGTTGCTAACTTTGTCCAACAGCTCTTCAAGCTACTTCTGCTTTTTAAAAGCCACATCCCCAGACCGGAGCTCATTGAAATTTTCTACTGTATGTACAAAATCTTAATCCTGGAAACTAGTAATTCAGGACCATCTAGTACTAAAAAAAGAAACTAGTAATTTAGGCTGTGGATTAACTTGTCCTTTTTTGACTCTAATTGGTTGAGTAATGATGTTTCTAAAATGATGTCAGCTCTTCAGAGTAGGTTGTGTCATAGTATCCTGGTAATATTCTGAGTTTTTGTTTGTGGTTTTTGTTGCAGATGCATAGTTCCAATATGGTATCAGGTGGAATCTTCACACTAATTGGCAAGGTTATCCTGCGGTGATATGCTTGTCAAATCCTTATAGTTTCACTTGTGCTCAAGGGAGCTCTTCTTCTGCACTAAAAGTAGGCGATAACGTCTTCACATCCTACTCTGTCATGGTGTAGTATATGAGGTAGATGGATTAATCCAATTTCAACTAAGTATTTATGTTATACCCTGCGTTTTGACATCCTTGTTCTTATACCAATGGAAGTTTATAACTCAAGATGCTCACAGTGCTTGTGTTGTAATCTTCTTTGCTTAAAATCACAAGAGAAACTGCGTCCCAATCAAGGATTCATAATGGTTGTTGTCCAATACCACTGCTGATGCCATTATGACCATGCTCTAAAGTTTAAGGGTAATGTAGAATAGGCTCCCAGAGCGTGGGTAGCCTATGGTCCTAAAAAGAAGTACTTCACGTTATAATCAATATTGGCCATAAATTCTGCTTCTTCATGAGCTTAAATGAGATGAAGTTAACTGGAGCTTCAGTGTCCAGTGCAGCCAAGGCGCGAGCCTTCTGGATGATCACTTTCACTCTTGTTAAGCTCTTGCTGAAAGGGTTTCCAGTGATCAATACATTGGTAGCAGATGCTTCAAACTGTCTAAAAGAAGCAACGCTCATGGTAGCTTTGACATTAACCTGGTCATCAACTGTCAAGTTCTTGTAAGTATTTAAAACTAACTGATCTCCTTCCTCAACTAAAAATTTTGACCTGAGTAGGCTGGTTCACTTGTGCCAAATAGGTATTGATAGATTTAAATCCATCAGTGACGTGGACGCTTAATCTAGCAAGCTTAGATACCGCGCTTGTTGCTTTTAACACCTGGGATCCTGAACTAGCCAAATCATCACCTTTGTGATTCTCTTCACCCTCAGTGTGGAGATCCATCCAGTTAAAGCGTTAAATATCCACTTTGGGGTTGTTCTCTTCTTTTTTGTGGCAAGTAATGGACAAGATCGATAATAGTGCCCAGGTTGATGGCACTTATTGCAGGTTAACTCTTGACAACACAAGCGTTCAGGTGGTTTGAAACTTTATTTTGTTTGCGCCCTTATCATTGGCAATATAGATGGCATTGTTAAATTTTCAAGGGGGTGGTGTTGGTCCCATGGGCTTGTATTCAGCCTTATATATAATCCTTGTACATAGATTAACTCTTCTTTAAGCGCCTGAGGGATGTTGCACTCTCAGATGCTGAATCATATGCATCTTATAGTTAGGATGCACCTGTAAGTCCCGGGAAACGTCCTCTGGGTGTCAATCGGGCCATTTTCCCATTCCTGAGCAAGAAGGCACCAAAGAGGATGGCTGTACCCCTTGTTACTCAGGGCGATCTCGCTCACGTGGTAGTTGAGCGCTGGGTAACAGCTCTCCTGCTTCAGATCCCAC